>VDFB02264763.1:0-146578 GCA_007258455.2 Sequoia sempervirens | reverse complement strand
GTTTGTTTCCCAAGTATAATCTATTTTATTTTTAAACAAAATGAAATGATTTTACAATTGAAATTCATGCCAAAAACAATTGTATGGAAAGGGGTCCCTTTCAAGGTTGTTGAAGGAAGAAAAATCAAGAAATACATCATGCTTGCAAGACCAACATCAGACCAAAATTTAGGAAAATAAAATAATTTTTTTGGGTTTGCAAGATTGCTTGGTACCCCTGGATGATCCTGCATTATTTCCCTAATATTATAAGTTAGTTTTCAATAAGAAGAAAATAAGGAGAAGATCTTAAGAGATGGCTCCTATTTTATGGAAACTAAAGGCCTTGACCTTGAGATTTAGTCCATCAAAAGAATTACTGAAAAATACCTCACCCTAGATCAAAATGTATAGATTATCATAGGAGCTATGGTCTAAATATATCTTAAGCAAGATTGGGAACTCTTTAGGTTCTTACATTCAAATCTCCTCTACCATTGAAGGGAAAACATTGGCTACTTGTGCCCAAATAGGTGTCAAGGTTGATTTGAGAAAGGGTGAAGCCACAATAGTGGTTTACAATTTGATGGAGGAAGGAAAATTGAGAAAAAATGACCCCATGGCAAAAAAATTGGTTTTAGGGGTTCAAATGAACCTGTAAGTTCAACCGAACGAAAAAGGTGTTTGACCAAACTAAAGTTCGAGTGAACCCATTAATTATTGAGCCCACATTTCCCAAAAATAAAGAAAAATGCATTGAAGGGGTTTGAATGAACCTCGGTTAAGCCCTACTAGAACACTGGGGTTTGGTAGAACCCCACGGTTCTAGCGAACCCCCCCTTTCTAATTTTTGACCTTGTTCACAAAAGAAACCTAAATTTTTATGCTTCGAAGCTCGGGTTGAGGATGAAAACGGAGGAATCTTCACAAACCCAATTGGAATCAAGTAGTCCTTGGAACGAGCTATCCAACGAATATAATTTTAATATGTTTTGTTTTTATTATGTATTTGTTTTTTTAGTTTTATTAAACATAGGTTTTTCATTGAAAATGAAGGTCTATGTTTTGCACATGTGGAAAAATAGCAGATTATCAAAAACAAAATTGAAAAAATATAAAATTTTTACTAGATACTGAAGTCCTTAATCCAACAAAAAATAAAGTGAATTTTGATATATACAAAAAGTTAGCGTTATCTCTGATTAAGCTATGTATGCGAATTGTAATTGTGGTTTGACTTCAAAACTTGATTAAAGAAAAATATTCAATAACTATCTAACAAAGTGGAAGCACTTGAATATCAAAGTCACAAATCAAATTCAGAAAATTAGAATTTTATCCTTCATGGAAAAATTTATACGTTATACGGTGTCGTCACTTTTTAAAAATGTTGTTTTATAAAAAACCGATTTTCATGGGAGATGGAAAGAAGTGAAATCGGTTCAAAATTTTGAATTTTTTTTTTTAAAATCTCTGACAAAATGGCGAGACTCTAGTTTTTATTATCTTCAAATTCCTCACAGTTTAGTTGCTATAGGTGCCCGAATGTGAAGATTTAGATAAAAATAATAATTTCAGTGTCCAGTTTGGCCAAAAATTGTAAACCACTATTGTGGGATCACCCAAAAGCCTATTAAGCAAACCATCAAGCTAAGCTCAATCTTAGGTTATTAAATACAAGAGCTAGATTATAAATTCCTAGTTTTCATGGACTAACTAGGAGTTGAACTTAGGAACTCCCATTTTCTATTGGGGTGATCTACCATTGTGTTGCTAGCCCTCTTGTTGATTGGTGCATCTTTGGTTTAAATGTAGATCATTTTCTAACAATGTGAAGTAGGAAATTTTTTCTTTGGTGATAATAACTCTCTTTGAATAGTTGGTTGAATGAAGCTAAAAGTGTCTTTCATGGATGGGAGAATGATAAAACTCTCTATTTTTTTGTTTATGCTAAGTTTGGCTATAAACATTATTTTATCCCTAAGATGATTGACTTTGCAATGCATATTACCTTTGATGAAAAAGGGTGCAATTTCATCAAATTCAATTTATTGGTAGCTAAAGGTGTTAGGCATGGGAATCTTTTTAGGTTGAAAGCATCAACTTATGCATCTTATTCAATGTTTTTGAACCTAATTTAGGGTTATTTTGGCACTAGTTGGGTCACATAAAAAAAATAACTAAAAATGTTTGTAAATAAGAATCTAGTGGAAGGTATTTCAAACTATTTTTTTAGGTTTGAGTTTTGTCAACAATATGTGTTTGGAAAGAAAAATGTAGTGGTTTTTGCTTCAAAAAGCACTAGAGAAAGGGAGGAATGGGAAGTGACTCACAATTATGTATTTGGTTGATGTACACTAAATTGGTAAGTCCCAATATTATATCTCTTCCACTAGTTATTATTTTAGATATGATTAGTTGTATTTTCTTTTCTTTTTTTAGGTGTTTCACAAGTTTAAGGAAATTAAGGTCCTTGTAGAAAATTGGATGGGTAAGAAGAACAAAGTGTTTAGTTTAGATAATGGTGGGGATTTTTTTTCTCTAAGGTGTTTGAGATATTTTGAAAGCACACTAATATTTTTAGGTAAAAGGAAAAACCATACACACTACAAAAAATAGAATGGATGAAAGGTTAAAAAAAATCTTGTTGGATCATGCTAGAATCCTATTAATTGATGATAGTCTACGACATCAATTTTTGGTTCAGGTCACTAATAATTATTGTTGTACTTAAAAATAATTCTCTACTTATATACTTGAGGAGAGGACGCCATATAAGATTGTGATAATAAAAAATATTGTTGTAACACAATTAAGATATTTTTTGTGAAGAATTTATTTATATGCCAAAGGAGAAATAATCTAAGTTAGACTTCAAGGTTGAAAAGTGCATTTTCATTATGTCTTGCGAGAAATGAAAGGAAACAAGCTTTTGAATCTAGAAATAACTTGCAATATAGAAAATATAATAGGAATATGTTGCAAATACTTGATAATAATATGCCACTTTGAGGGGGATACCTCCAATAGTCTTCAATAAGAAAACAATACTCAACATGATGATAATAACCTACTTATACTTCTTATATATACCATAGTTATGCCTAGGATGTCACATAGGCCGACCTAGATAACCCTATATAAGCCTTAGCTCAACCTAAATAACTAAATAATAATATAATAATGATAATATGACTTAATTAAGAGTTAAGGTATCCACAAGATGACTACTCATAACACTACACACACTATAGGGGTAGGGGCATAACATTGCCCTCCTCTTTACAAAAGCATTGTCCTTAGTGCTAAATTTTTCCTTTTCTTCTTCATCTCCTATTTTACTTCTACTTCTACTTTTTCTTCTTGTTCTTCTTCTTGTTCTTGCTCGTGTTCTTGTTCTTGTTCTTGTCCTTGTTCTTGTCCTTGTTCTTTCTCTTTCTCTTTCTCTTTCTCTTTCTCTTTGTTGGTGTGAATAGGGATATTACCTAACTAGTTCCACTATTAGGTCCCTTTCACTCCTATCACTTAAGTTTACTTAGGTTTCACATAGGATCTTATCACTTTATAGCTCATACCATAAGATTAAGATACTTTTCATAATCTTATGTTGAATTTTATTATTATGTCTTAGGTGATTCATTATTAGTTGTCTCATGTCATAGAATTAAGACACTTGTCATTATCTTGTCTAATCCTATGTCTCACCTTGGCTATATAGCTAAGGGTCTCTCTCACATTGTACATTGATGAACTATTTGAATTCATTGATAGATATATAGTTTATTCTTGTCATATTGATCTTTTGAGTATTTTGTGCTTTCCATAGGCCTTTAGATCTTGGGTGGCTATCTCCATAGCCAAATATTACATGCTATTAAAGCAAGTTGAGTGCCTTTGGTTAGTATTTTAGGAGATCTTGAGTGAAAATCTTGTATTTTCTTGAAGCATTGAGTATGCTCTTCTCTTGCATCTTTGGATGATCTCGAGAATCAAAAAGGTGTGATAGAAATACCAAATTCTAGGGGGTTCCTCTTTTGGCTTTATATTGCAAGTGCATTTTAGGAGATTTTTTGTATTAGATCTTATCTCACCATTGCTTTTGGAGTGCCTAAGAAAGTTAGATCTTCCTTTTGTTTTGTCCCAAGTGGATATTGGAGGTCAAATCTGCAAGGGTTTGAAGATTAAAGGTGGTTGCAAAATCCAAGAGGTAGCTACCTCTTTAGAGCATTTTGTGTCAAAAAGAACACTGCCATCGCTTTCAGAAGGCCCAAAAACGTATAGACCGATTGTCAAACCGTCAAATTTGGAGAAAGTTTACCTCTAAGGCCAAAAAAAATTGTTGATCAGGTCAGTGGCCCAACCTACATGATACAATTTTATTTGTAAATATATATATATATACATATATATTTCTGTGAATATTTAAATAATTTTTCAAAATTAAAATTC
This sequence comes from Sequoia sempervirens, assembly GCA_007258455.2. Classification (NCBI taxonomy): domain Eukaryota; kingdom Viridiplantae; phylum Streptophyta; class Pinopsida; order Cupressales; family Cupressaceae; genus Sequoia; species Sequoia sempervirens. The sequence goes on along the minus strand of VDFB02264763.1, from coordinate 142,150 downwards.
AAAAAAATCGTAGTTTTTTCATTTATAAATTTAATTAAAAAAAATTTAAAAAATAAAAAAGCTCTGGGTAAACCACAAAAGTGGTTTACAATTCGAATGAGGAAGGAAAACTTATAAAAAATAACCCCATGCCAAAAAATTTCATTCTGGAGGTTTGAATGAACTCATTGGTTCAAATGAACCAAAAAAGGGTTTGCTCAAACTAGGGTTCGAGTGAACCAATTTAATGCATGCATAGACAAAAAAAATGAAAACCCCTTTTGGGAAGGGGGTTCAAATGAACCTGGTTCGCTTGAACCCCCCTTTTCCCTGATTTTTGACCTTGTTCACAAAAAAATCTAAATTTTTACGCTTCAAAGCTCAGGTTAAGGATGAAAATGGAGAATCTTCACAAACCCAACTAGAATCAAGAGTCCAACAATGAATATAATTTTAATATGTGTTGGTTTTATTATGTATTTGTTTTTTTAGTTTTATTAAACATAGGTTTTTCATCAAAAATGAAGGTCTATGTTTTGCACATGTGGAAAAATAGCAGATTATCAAAAAAAAAATTGAAAAATATGAGTGCAACAGATATTGAAGTCCTTGATCTAGTAAAAAAATTGAATTTCGATATATACAAAAAAAGTTACATGTTATATGGTCGCACTATGTCTGAATTGTAATTGGTTTTACTTTGAAACTTGATTAAAGAAAAATATTCAATAAAAAACTACCTAACCACTTGAGTGGAAACACTAGATATCGGAGTTACAAATCTAAATTCAAAATAATTAGAATTTTATTCTTCATGGAAAAAAAGTTATGCATTATACGGTGTGTCACTTTTTAAAAATGTTGTTTTTTGAAAAAAAACTAGTTTTCGTGGGAGATGGAAAAAGAAGTGCAATTTGATTCCAAAATTTTTGAACAAACTATTTTTAGAATCTATAGACAAAATGTGATGAGACTCTAGTTTGCATCATCTTCAAATTCCTCACGGTTTAGCCGCTATAGGTGCCCGAATGTGAAGATTTAGTTAAAATTAGTAATTTTAGTGTCCAGTTTGGCCAAAAATTGTAAACCACTATTGTGGGATCACCCCTCTATGTAGCACGTACACAAAGTACCCTATTGCACATTTGTACCAGCAGGTACACAAGAGGAGTCCTCCTTGGTGCCATGTGGCATGGGCAGGAGGGCCTGCCACTGCGTGGCCCCACAAACGAATAGGTGGCCAGTAAAACTAGCAAATTTTTTAAAAAAACCAACGAAAAGCAAATAAATCGGTGGAGCATATTTTGATTCCTTTCAAAGATTTTATGAAGAATATTCTAAGGGAATATATCAGTTAAGAGCATATTCTAGCAACACATGGCATATTTCATCTAAGCCAGCCAAGCAACTGTCAAATTTAACTCAGGGGACTGCTGACATCAGCATTGCATCAACAACATTTTGAAAAGTTTTGCCTCCCTCACAGATGGAGTTTTTAATTTTGTAGTCCAACTTCGAAAGGCCATAACTTAGACACCTGGCCTCCTTTTCCAAAACATTTATTTTATTTGGGATAATTTTTTGTGCTCTATGCACTATGCATGCAGTTTTCTAATTTTGATGCACAATTTTTTTAGAAAATTTAATTTGTCATAGGTGTTGCTAAGAAGTTCCCAATTTTGGAACTTTCAGAGCTTTTTTTAGGCTCATACAGACTCCTTTTCAAATGTAATTTTTTTGAAAATTGCATAACTTTTCAAGCACTTCACAGTGGTGTTATTATTTTGTATTCATTATGAACAAAAATTATACTTTTAGTATATAGTTGTATTTGGTTCATTTTAGCAATTGAATTGCATAGATCATAGTTTTCTCTTTTTCATGTTGATTATAGTTTGATCTAGCCTTATTGTGGCAATTGTAAGCATTGAAATCAAAAGATCACTTAGCTTTTTCTTGCAAGTGGCAATTATAACCACACTAAGTATAAAGTGCCAAATCATTTGATTGGGGAGGTTCTTTGATTGAGTGAATTTTGGGGGGTTATGTTGCGTGATTTTTCTTTGAGTTCTCTTTTGTGCTCTTCAAATTTCAACCATGGGCCATCTTAAGTTTCCTCTTTTAACTCCACATAACTATGCAACATGGACAATAAATGCATGGAGTAAACTAATGGAAAAAGGATTAATTCACTACATTGATGGATTCATTCAAGAACCAACTGATCCAAATTTAAAAATTGAATGGCTCATTAAAAGTACTATGGCTCTTGGAACTCTCAGGAAATATGTTTTTGTTGATCTTATCTTTCTTATTGATAAGTTTAAAACAACTAAGGATGCTTGGGATAAACATGCTCAATTGTATGGAAAAATTGATGAAATTAGAGGATACAAACATGATAATGATCTCACTAATCTAGATCCAAATAATTTTGATACAATCCACTTGACTATGTAACTAAGGCTAATTACCTAAGAGAACAACTTAAATATTGTGGTAATGATAAGAAGGATGCACAATTGGTCTTCAATTTGTTGGACAAGCTTCCTTTAAAATATGCAGCTTTTGTTTCTAGTTTCCAGACTCATTGGTTGACTATGGGAAGTGCCTAAAAAATACCTTCACTTGATTCATATATAGAGATTTTGATGCTTGAACAAATGAAGTTGATCACTACATGGGTATTCTCAAGTCATCCAAGTCACAAGCTTTGGTGGTGGGTCATAGGACAGGATCTAGCAAGAAACAAAAGCAATTAAAGAACATGCCACACAAAGATCAAGAACAATCCTCTTCTCCTTAGCAAGGAGACTCTTCATCATCTTCCAAGAAGGGGAATTCACAGAAGAAGGGGAAATCAACTTGTTCAAATTTCAATAAAGTTGGTCATGATGAGCATCATTGCCATACTAAGCAAATTGATGAATTGACTAATCTCCTCAAGAACCTGATCACATCAATTTTCCATCTTCTTACAAAAAGGAAGCATCCTTCCACTTATTCACAATCAAAGAAAGGAAAAGGATGGGCACTTGTTTCAGCCACAAGATCATCACAACAATGGATACTTGACTTAGGTGCTACACATCACATGGGTTCTAATAGAGAACAATTTTCTTCATTGGAGTCTTGTACAATGCCACACATTCTTACAAGTGATGATACTCAAGTGGAATTTTTTGGAAAAGGTTTGGTTGACATGGATGATGGATCATTTGAGAATGTTCTTTGTGTTCCTAACTTGTGTTCCAACCTTCTTTCAATCTACCAAATCACTCTTCTCAGGAATGGAAATAAATTTGAGTTTTCTCTAGATATAGTTCTAATCAAAGATATTGAGGATAATGTTTTGGTTGCAGTGGGAAAGGTTGAACATGAGTCTCAACTATATCAATTTTCTCACTTTGTTTCATGCTCTCCTTCTACAGCATTGCTCACTCATCTAGATTCAATGAGTAAGCTATAGTATGAGCAGTTTGGTTATCTTAACTACCGCTATCTTTAGCAGCTCATCTCATAGGATATGGTCACAGGTATCCCTCACATCAACTTTTCAAATGGTGTATGTCTAGGTTGTGCTATGGGTAAGGATCTAAAAGAGAAGTTTGATAAAGGTAAATCTTGGAGGGCTTTAAAAGTTCTTTAGTTGGTTCATAGTGATCTAGTGAACCCATTTCTAGTTTTGTCCTTCAGCAAGGCTGCTATGCAATCACCTTCATTGATGACTACTCCAAATTCACTTGGGTCTATATTCTTTGCCAAAAGAATGGGATCTTTGACAAGTTTCAAGATTTCAAGGCTCATGTTGAGAAGCAACCTAGAAAGTATATCAAGATTCTTCGTAATGATAATGGTCAAGAATATGTGAACCATAATCTTGTGAAATTTTATAATCTTGAAGGGATAGATCTTAAGCATTTAGTTGCATAAATACCACAAAAAAATGGTGTTTCTGAAAGGAAAAATAGGACCCTCAAGGAAATGGTTAGCTGCATGATTCATCCTCATTCTCTTGGTCCAAAAGTTTGGGTTGAAGCCATTAATTGTGCTACAAGTATTCAGAATCGTGTTCTTCATAAGGAATTAAAAGGCATGAATCCTTTTGAGGCTTGGTGTGCTAGGAAACCAATTGTGTAGAATTTTTGAGTTTTTGGCTCTCCATCTTGGGCATGCATTCTTCTAGATAAGCTTGGAACATCAAAGCAAGCCTTACATCTTTGTTGGATATCTAGATAGTGGCAAAAGGGTATCGACTCTTGGAGCCAAAGACATGTGAGCTCTTCATTGAGAGGAGTGTTCATTTTGAGGAAATCTCTCCTAGCTTGACTTCTAATCCTCCTCATCCTTCCTCCATAGTGGACTCAGATGATAATGACTTAGATTATTCTATCTCACCTCCAACTCGCAAGGTAACACCTTTATAGGGTTCACATTCTAAGGTTGAGGATTATCATCCTTCATCCCCATCTTCTTCATGACCTCATTGGAATCTACAAACTCTCGAGTCAGTAGGCACTCTTATTGGGGATCCTATAGAAACTTGAAGGACTCAGTCACAACACCAACATCTTCCACATATCTACATTGCTATTACTTCAGATCCACAATCCTTTAAGGAAGCATTAGGAATTCATGAGTGGGATTTAGTAATGGAGGAAGAGTATAGTTCCTTGATGAGGAACCACACATGGGACTTAGTCTCTCTTCCTAAGGGAAGAAAAATGGTTCAATGTAAGTAGATCTATCATACCAAATATGTAGTGGATGGAACCGTGGAAAAGTTCAAAGCACAACTTGTGGCCAAAGGTTTCTCACAATTTCCTAGCATTGATTACAAGGAAACCTTTGACCCTATTGCTTAGATGAACTCCATTCACTTGACTCTTTCCATTGTTGTAGCACATGGATGGATTGTACATCAGATGAATGTGAAGAGTGTGTTTCTTCATGAAGATCTTTCAAAGGAGATTTACATGGAGCAGCCATAGGGATTTGTTTAGATTCTTCTTTGGTTTGCAAATTGCGGAAGTCTCTTTAAGGCCTCAAGCAAGCCCCTCAAGCTTGGTATGCCAAGATGGACTCATTTCTTCTCTCAACGAGATTCTTTAGGTTCCACTTGGATTTGAATGTCTATATTTTGCAACAAGATGACTCTCATTTGCTTCTTGTTCTCTATGTTGATGACTTGATCATTATAGGGATTTCATCATCCATCATTGGCAGAGTCAAATCTTCTCTACATGATAGATTTGCTATGGCTAACTTGGGTCCCTTGCACTATTTTCTCAGGATTGAGACCACATAGTCCTCTTCCAGGTTCACTCTTGATGAACCCAAGTATGCTCTTGATCTTCTAGCTTGTTTCCACATGTATGATTGTAAGCCTACACCTACTTCCTTTCTATCAGGATTCAAACTTGAGGCCAAGTGTGATACTCCACTAATTGATGTCACTTTGCATTGTTAGCTTGTTGGGAGCCTCATCTACTTGACTCATACACACCATGATATTTCTTTTATGATTGGTATGGTTTCACGCTTCATGTAGGAACCACATGAGCTTCATTGGAAAGCTTCCAAATGTATCTTGCATTACATACTGGGTACTCAACATTATGGGATTCACTATGCAACAAGTACATGACTCAACTTGGTTGGATATACAGATTCTCATTGGGCTAGCGATATTGATGATCGTAATGTTAGGGTTCAAGAAAATTGGAGCAATAAACATTAACAATTTTATGTAGATTAAATAACCTAGAAATAATAATGAAGAATAACACAAAAGAGATCAACAGAAAAATTTAACGTGGTTCACCCAATATGGCCTACATCCACGGAAAATCAGCCATCCAATGATTTTATTATCTAGTGCAAAATAGATTACAATCTCATGAACACCATACCACAACATATATCCCAACCACTTATAACAAGCCTTTTGGAACCTTCTAGAATTAGGACATTTTACAAGGTCATTTTTCATTTGACGTGTTAACGAGAAAACCTTGATGTGTTAATGGGAAAAAAAGCTTTGACGTGTTAGTGGGAAAACCTTGATGTGTTAGCAAGAAAAGAAAATTTTACAGTGATGCCCCAAACCCCATTGATACGCTAGGAGTGTATAGTATTTTCATGATCAATTGCCACATACCAACAATCTCCCACTTGGAGATTGATCCTAGATGACACCACTGCACTTGCAGCTTGCACTGGATTATAGGTCTAGCTAGTTTCTTATGTCCACCATTATCATTCATGAAGGACAACAAAAACTGATGAGGAAATCATTTTCTCCCATGTAACTTCCTTTGTGAACATATATACAGGATTCTCACTTGTGTGAATTTTCTAGAACTTCAATTGTCCATCCTCAAAAACTGACTAGATGAAGTGTTATCTGAGTTGTATGTGCTTATTTTTTGAATGAAAAGTTGAGTTCTTAGCAAGATGAGTAGCACTTTGGATATTAATGTACAAAGGGATATCTTCTTGTCACTGTCCCAATTCTTCCATAAAATTTTGTAACCAAATCATCTCCTTGGTAGCTTTCGTAGCAGCAACATACTTAGTTTCAATGGTTGAAAGTGAAACAACATTTTGTAGTCTTAAAATTCAACTGATTGCAGTACCTCCTTCAGTAAAAACATACCCTATAGTACTCATGCTATCAATATTACCCGCCAAATCAAATTCAACATATCCTTTTAAAGCATAATTTTTTCCTCCAAAACATAGTTTCTTTGAAGTGGTACCTCTCAAATATCGAAGAACCCATTTTTTTGCATTCCAATGTTCCATTCTTGGATTGCGCATATACCTTCTCACAACTCCCACTACATGTGCAATATCTGGCTTTGTGCATACCATCGCATACATGAAGCTACCAACTACTGATGCATATGGTATCTTAGACATTTTGTCTTCCTCCTCTTGTGTCTTTGGACACATCTCCTTAGTCAACTTAAAATGACTAGGAAAAGGTGTACCAACCGCTTTTATATTCTACATGTTAAACCTTTTCAACACCTTCTCTACATACTCACTTTGAGACAATTTAATAATTCTTTGTTTGTCATGTCTCGTGTGATCCTCATACCAAGGATTTGTTTTACTACAGCCAAATATTTCATAGCAAATGAATTTTGTAATTTCTACTTAAGTTCATTAATATGATGCATGTTAGACCCAACAATAAGCATTTCATCAACATAAAGCAACAGGATAATATAGTTACCATTACCCAATTTCTTAAATAAACACAATAACCAAAATGACATATTATATAACCTTGTTCATCCATAAAACTATCAAATTTCAAATACCATTGCTGAGGTGTTTGCTTCATGCCATACAAACTCTTCTTTAACCTACACACAAATTCCTCCTTACCCTTGACCTCCTATCCCTATGGTTGTTGCATGTATATTTCCTCTTCCAAATCCCCATGGAAAAATATTGTTTTCATATCTGATTGTTTAAGATGCAAGTCTTCCGCAGCCACAAGACTTGAATAGTTCTAATAGAAGTCATCTTTAGAATCAGAGAAAATATATCATCAAAATCTATACCTTTTTTCTGTGCAAATTTTTTTACCATGAGTCTAGCCTTATATCTTTTCTTTCCTCCATCTTCTTCCTTCAATCTATAAACCCATTTATTTGGTAATGCTCTTTTACCTACAAGAAATTGGACTAAGCCCCAATTCTAATTCTGCAACAAGGAATCCATTTCCTCTTTCATGCCTAGCTCCCACTGCTTTTTGGTATCTACCTACATTGCATCTTCATAACCTTCAAGTTCACCAGAATCAGTTAATAATATAGAATATAACAATGGAAAAAATATTTTTGGAGGTCTAGTTATCCTTATAGAACGTCTAACACTTGTAGGAGTATGTGGGATAACTTTTTGTTGTTGAGCATCAGGTACTACTAGTATTTTATTTTTTGGAATCTCATCCAACACCACATATTCATTTTTGGATTGTTCATGCTTCTTTTCTTGCAGCTGATCCTTATACATGACCTCATTGAGTATAACATCTCTACTACTAATGATTTTATGATTTTCATAATCCCATAAATGATAACCAAATTCATCTACTCCATATCCATGAAGGTACATTTTTTAGACTTAGCCTCAAGCTTGGTTCTATTTTAAATATCATGGAAAAAAGCTTCACAACCAAAGGTTTTTCAGAAATGAATAGTTTAACTTTTTACCTGTCCATGCCTCCTCTGGAATGCCACCATTCAAAGGATTTGAAGGTCCCCTATTTATTAAATAAACAACAATATGTAGAGCATCTTCCCAAAACTATAAGGGTAGTCTAGAATGAAATCTCATGCTCCTTACACGCTCCATAATGATCCTATTCATCCTCTCAGACAAACCATTTTCTTGTGTGGTTCTAGGAACCATTTTCTACCTACAAATTCCATTGTATGAATAGTAATTTTCAAATTATCTACTGCAATACTCGCCTCCATTATCAAATCTGAGACACTTCAACATTTTTCATGTCTCATTATCAACCAAAGCTTTCCACTTATAAAAAAATTCAAATACTTCTAATTTTTGTTTTAGGAAATACACCCATGTTTTCCTAGTTGCATCATTATAAAAGTAACATAATAGAAAGATCCACCAAGAGAAGATACCTAAGCTGGTCCCCATACATCTGAATGAAAAATCTCTAATTTCTCACTCTTCTCTTTCCCAACTTTGAGAAATCGGACTCTTTTATATTTTCCATAAACACAATTTTTGCAGAACTCCAAGTCAATCTACTTCAGACATGGTAGCAACTTTCTGGAGTGAAGGATCTTCATCCCTTTCTCACTCATGTTCCCAAGTCTTTGTTGCCACAATTTTGTTTTTTTCCTTATAGCAAGTGTTATAACTATCTCAATAGCAACTGTTTCTATAGCAGCTAAGGTAGAATATGTATTACCAGTGCACAAATACAATGTGCCTACCTTTTCACCTTTAGCTACTACTAATGCACCTTTAGTGACCTTCCAGAATTTGTCTGAAAAGGTAACTATGTAGCCTTCACTACCCAGTTGTCCTATAGAAACTAAATTCCTTCTCAAATTTGGAACATGCCTTACCTCTTGTAGCAACCATTCATTTCCATTCTACAACTTGATTTTTATCTTTCCTTTTCCAACAATCTAACAAGGTTCATCATCACCCAAATATACCTGTCCAAAATCACCTTGAACACTATCTACAAAATATTTCCTATGGGGTGTGGCATGAAATGAATCCCCTAAATCTATTACCCAAGCATCATTAGCATTATCTAAACATAGAATTAAAGCATCCTATAATTTATTACTTGCAACATTAGCTTCCTTATTGTCATCATGTTGTTTGTCTCCTTGTTTACCCTTTCGAGACCAACACTCCTTCAAGTGTCTCGGCCTTCCATAGTGCCAGCAATCCATTCTTCTTCTAGATTTAGGTCTTCCTTTCTTCGACTTCCCTTGTGAATTTCCATAATTTTTTTGACTTTTTTGTCTCTCCTTTGCTCTTCCCCTATTCTCTACAGTCAAAGCATTGCCAGATGTTGAACTCTCACCTATTATTTTTTGTCACATTTCCTCGCTAAGGATAACACCAAAAAAATCATCAAACTTTAATGTATTTGAACCAGAGACAAATTTACTTACAACCATTTCTAAGCTATTCCAAATTTCTGGTAAAGAACACAAAACTAAGAGAGCCCTCACCTCTTCATCAAAATTCAATTTTACAGAAGATAATTGACTAATAATTGTATTAAACTCATTTAAATGATTTGTCACAAATCCACCTTCACTCATTTTTAGATTAACAAATGCTTCATGAGAAATACCTTATTTGAGGATGGGGGTTTTCATACAGTTTAGCCAAAGTTGTCATCAGATCCTCTATTGTCTTTGCTTCTGCTATATTGAACGCCACAAATGGTGCCAGGCACAACCGAATGGTTCCCAATGCCTTTCTATAAGGTAGGGATATGAAAAGTCCTCGTTATCGCTTTAGTAGACATGTCAGCTAAAACATTTCCATCTCTATCTACTATGGTTCTAGTCTCTTCTTGGTATACCTCTCTATAGGCCATAACAAGTTCAGGGGCGATGAGGGAAGGAGGAAAGCATGTGGCTTTAGCCAACCCACTGCTTCTAATATTTCTTGTATTCTCTTTTTTAGGGTTGTTTCAGACTCTTTGCTTGAATTCATTGATGTCTATATGTTTGATGTTTGTGTTGGAGACCTCCTTCCAGGTTGAGGTGACTTTGAGGTTTAGAGGTTCCCCTTGGAACTTATACTCCATTTGATCCTTATCATCCTTTCCACAGGGTTCCTTGCCTATTTTCTTTCCTTTATCTTTCTTTGCGGCTGCTCCTGAAGGTCCCACGCCTGATTCCATATATCCTATAGGAAAAAGAGAGATGAGCACAATCAAGCATGAAAACATGGAAAAATTTTCCCAATCTCTACACAACAACATTAGATCAAATAAACCATCATTCAAAGATCATAACATTTCTTTCAGATCATCATTAGTAGCTTGTTTGGGGATGTTATGGCCATGCGGGCCCAGGGGCACAGACTTCCATGGGCTGATAGCCATTCTGAAGGGAAAACATGGTAGGGTGGCCCACGAGATTCCACCTGCCCAAGCATTTGGCCAAATTGTGGGGTCCACCAAGGAGACTAGGCCATTCTAGCACATGGTTCAAAGTTAGTTTCTAGGTTAGAAGTCATTAAGATCGGCTTTGGGTCGTGCAGGTTCGAAGCAGGCGGAGGCAATGAGTCTCTTAGCTGTAGAGAGTGCCATTGTCAGGATGGAAAACCACAGGCGGTGTTCCACCCTACAGGCCCTACAAGTCTGCTAGATGTTGGTCAAGTTGATTTAACGTTTAAGTCTATTGCGGATCAGCAAGTGCAGGTGGACGGTGTGTAATAGTCGTTTGTGATGGAAAAAGCTAGACGACGGTCTAGCAGGGGAAACCCACAGGACCAAGTTCGTATAAGGTATAGGTGACACTCTTCACTCATTATTCATCAGGTGGCTTTGGAGGGATCAGGCCCTGCAACGCAGGCCGATGGAGGCATCCTCCTACTTGAATACGGTGAAACTAGGGTGGAATCTCAGTGACAGAAACCCGCAAGGAACAGTTTGCAGAAGGGTGATTTGGAACTTAATAATTTCATTTTGTTGAGCTCAGGCAGTCTTTATGGGTGTGGGACCTGCAATGTGAAAAAATGGTAGTCAAAGGTCGTTCGGTGCAACGAACCACCCATGGCGATCCATAGACGAATGTCCACATGACGAAGTCCATAGAGGGGTCAATTAGTTACTTCGTAGCTTAGAGGACAAGGTGGCACTAGGGAGGTCAAGCTCTGAGGTGCAAAAAGGTGGGCATCGATAGTTGTTATGAATGGCAGAGCCAAGACAGAGTCCCATGGACAGAAGTCCATGAGCAAAGACCTACAATGCACTTGCACCTTAGGATTTTTCCAACTTTAAGTTCAATGGGTAACCGTTAAAGCAAAACCCGCAGGTCGGAAGGACGAGGTTATATAGCCATTGGAAATGATGAATGTTGAGGAGCATCTCGCAACAATAATTCCATGGATGTGGACCCAAAAGGGGCAATGGATCTTGGATTTCATTCACAAATTTTAACTAAGTTTGAAATAGCCAAATTAGAGGGGATTCCCGCAAGGGTGGGCTTGGTGACGATGAAAGTCGTTTTGTGTCTTAACATTTTCTAAGGAATTAACAGTAGTGAAGTTGTGCTTATAGGCCTGAGAGGATTGATTTCCCTATCTTAAGAATGGCCACGGGCGATTGAAGTTTCGCGAGCCATCTATGGGGGATTTTCAAGGTTTATCAATTTTTTGCTTCGTGGGTTTTGTCTACCATGGTTAATTTTAACTAGATTTAAATCTTTCCTTAGAGATTTTAACAATTTTTGACAAAACAAAGGAAAAATTAAAATAAGACACACGGTGGAGAACTGACCTCAAATATCTAACAAAGATGAATGAACTCATAGTGAATAGTAACACTGGATCGACAACTAGGCTCAGCGGGTGTGGCGGCAGTGATTGTGGGATGGCTCTAACTTGCTCTGATCAAATTTACAGGTGAAAATGACCTTTCATTGTTGGCTATTTAGAGACTTAAGTGCATTCAATTCCCCTAATTAATTCAAGTATGGTGGGTCAAAGAGTTGGTAAACGGTATGATTTCAAAAGTGGTCGTGGAAGGGGCGGAGTCCACGGGGCGGATAGCCGTTGGGACTTAGTCGCTGGAAACGCGATGGAACGGCGACCAGAAAGGTGGATCCCGGGCTGTAGAAGGACGTGGTCTTTCAGCCATTTCAAATGGTGAAGACGTTATGGAAATTTGCAAGGGGCGGCCCGCATGGGCAGACCCGCAGGGCTCCAAGGATGCCAATTTTGAAAAGCAAAGGCTAACTGCCAAGGGACTTGAACCACAAAGGCTTAAGACTTTGAAAATTTGAGGGGGGTGAAACATGGTCAACTCAAGATGAACTCTTTGGGACTCACTAACCATTTTGAACACCAGAATAGGGGGCACACAAAATGAGATGACAACAAAATGACCCAGCGAGGCGAAGGAAAGAGAGGGTCCCCATTCCGAACAAGGCGTGTGTGCTGAAGGCACAAGAATGGTGAGTCATTTAGACCTTGAAATGCATCCTTAGGGCCTTGGAAATGGACTAAAAATGATTTTTTTAGATTAACTTAATTAGACTATATGACCTAATATGAAATTTTGGTTTTAGTGTGCATAAGAGGACTTATATGCCCAAGGGTGTATGAGTCCTTGTATGGGTGTCCTTTTCAACTTTTGGAGTCCTTTGGTGGTAGATCTAAGACTCTTATTTCCACTTGAAAAGTTGTCAGAATACTATCGAATAATTTTGTAGGTCAGTTTTCATGAGTTGACAAGGTGTAGGGCTTAAAATGCAACAATGAACAATTTTTCTTCAAGCTTCCTTCGATCCTCTTCAAACTTGAAAGGTCTGCATATTCAAAAAGAGGTAAAATGTTGGTCCATTTAGGGGCTTACCTCAATCAAACCTCATGTAAGTGTTTCCACTTCCACAATGGCAATGTCAATGATAAAATGGATAAATGATAGGAAGGAATGATGAAATCACAAAGTGTTGCAACTCATCACCCTTTAATGGCTTACTTGAAGGACTAAAATCATACACATCACTCCAAGGTCTTGGATATTGCTTGCTTGATTTGATTGAATGCTTTGGAGACCTAAAAAAGGGGTTAACCTTCACAAAACAATGATAACATGAATACATAAACTCACATAGGATTTGGCATGATGCTTGGATCTTTAATTTTTGTAATAAAGCTCTAAAATGTTGCTCTTGACTTGCTCTTCAATGCTCTTAACATTCACCTCTTTCTAGATTCTAACACTTCTAGTCTCAAATGGTGAAAAAACTAGGTATTTATAAGAATTTATTCAATTTCTTGAAAGTTAAATCCTAATATCCAACATTTTGAATTTTGAATTTTGAATTTGAAGATGGCCACTCTGACATGTCCAAAATTGGGTCTTAGCTAAGTAAGGGGGCCCATATGCCCAAGAGTATATGGGTCCTGGCTCTAACTTCCAAGATATTAAGTGTCGAGGGGAAAATGGTAATTTGATGCATTTATTAATGCTTGCAATTTCTCAGAAAGTGGTACAAATGGTTTATAGAATGCACAATTTTAGGAAATTAGGGACCCAATTATGCTCAATAATTTAGGGGAGAAAAAAAATAGTGTGAAAATTGCCAGGGGTGAAAATTTACGATGCTACACTATGAAATGTAACTCACCTCTATAAAATGAGGAATATTATTCATTTTAAAGGAGGGGAATCTACAAGAGCAATTTTGATAGCATAAAGACAAGGATAAAAGGAAATTTCTAGTGTGCATGTCTATTAGAGTCTATTACATTCTTGTAGCTTGCTAGTTCTTCACCTTGGATGGTGATACATTTGTATTTGCTATTTTATAATTTAGATCATTTGGTGGAATTCAATAAAGTGTTGAGTGTTTACATATTTTATGGTGAAGTTATCAAATTTTGTGTAATAATTGTGCATGTAATATGGTATTTTTTTTAATTAATTTTCCATTTCACAAAATCCCTTAGGATCTTGCACCTATGATTTTAATAATTATCTGATATACTAGTCATGACATTGTAGGTTAATAAAATTTCACTGAATCTTCCAAGACAAGGGATAGTAAATTAGATGCAAAGTCAATTATCTTTATTTTCAAATTTATTTTCTCTCTAAACCCTCATATTTTATTCATTTGTTTTAGATTGGTTAGTTCAGGAATATGATCTTATTCATAATAACTTGCTATTATAAATTAGATTTCTTATATTGTTTACAAGTTTTCTATTGTTGTTACAATTCTAAAAGTGATTTTTTTGTATAATAGGTGATGGGAGAAGTTGTGTATGCATTTTTTATCTTGTTTTCTACCCTCCTAGTGCAATTAACCACATTTTTACTTGATTACCAATAGCCCCTTATACATGTATAAATACATAAGCAACTAAATTATCCAACATTGTCATGATCTAACACAAAGAGACCTTGGAGTTATCAATCTCTTGAGGTTGGTTTTCTTCCAGGAGAGGTGGTTTATTTTGTGTTCTACCTACATGTTGATGAGTATGTCAAAAACACCCCTCAATAGGTCCCACTTATAATAATATGTTATTCATGACTCTTAATTGTCATAATCTATCATATGACATGATCTATATAATCCAATCATAATCACCTACAACTTATTACACAAGGCATCAATTTAGTTTCATAGTGGGATCCACAAAGTCGGATTCCTATCTCCTCCAAATTAGGATGCATGTCATTCTATTCACCTCCCATGTAGGATTCTAACTCGCCAAGATAGATCCCACAAAGTAACATCATAAGATAAAAATAAAATAATACATAGGCATAAAATACATAAAATATCAAGTAAATTAATGGTGGGAATTTCAAAAGTTGAGACCCTTGAATCTGAACAAATTCTTTATACTGGATATTGAGGATGATCTACAAATACTAAATAACATTTATCCCCTTGGGAAGAAAAAATATCACAAATATGTGCAAGATGACTTCTCATTCTAATAGGAATATATGTAGGAATTAATATGAATATCCTTGAATTTTACATATGATCCATAAACCTAGATATTGTGTAATTAACCTTCCTAGTTGATACAACATAATTTTTTTTTGATGAATAGGTAGTTATTTATATTAATTATAAAGATAATAATGCATATTCACAAAAAAAATATGGGTGGTAAGAAGGCACAACCCAAGAGTCATATGGGCGAAGCCCAGAAAACCAAATTCACTTGGGCCTAGCCCAGAATACCATAAACATTACAAAAAATAAAAATAAAAAGGCCATTTTGTGGTCAGAGCAATGCTAGCAGAGCCAAGAGGGTCCTTTTCATCCATCTTCTTTTCCCATACATCAACGGGTTCTAGAGTGACATCAAGAGGGGGCCAACCGTCATCATCTTCTTTCTCTTTATCTTTTTCTTCATCCTCATGTCTAAGCGAGATTGCCAAAGCCAAATGCAGAAAACATTTTGCAGTGTCCAACCAACTAGATCCACTACTAGGAGCAAGATCAGAGGGCCACCCAAAGGTGCCACCGCTACTCCCTGCCACTCCTCTAGAGGGCCACTCCAGGTCAGCTCGTGGAGGAGAACATGACCAGCAAGGAGGGTGAGAATCGCGGGAGGAGGAGCCTAAGAGAGAGAGTGAGCAAAACCACTTCATCGCCAACCCTGTGAAGGCGATCGACCACAGGAGGAGGTGGACAAAGAGGGAACCTAAGCCACGGTGCACGAGGAATTGCCCCAATGGTCTAGAAGCACCTAGAGGTGAGAGACCTCAATTCTAATTTTTTTTGCTTGAACTTGAATATGAAAAAGAACATTAGAACAAATAATAGCTTTAGAGTACAAAGATACATTTTTATCAATCTGGTTGTTAGCAAAAATGCAGGCATTTCTATCTTTCCAAATACTGAAGAGGATTTCCACCCTGAAAGTGTACAAAATTTGGGTATACTTAGTGGGAAGCTTGGGCAAATCACCCAAAACAATCATGTGCCAAGAGAATGGCTTTGGTCTTAACCATTGAAAGAAGTCATGAATCCAATTCCAAAGCTATTGAGCTCTAGTACAAAACCAGAAAAGATGTTTAAAAGACTCAGCTTGCCCATAGAACAGACAACAAGGGTCGTAGACCCCCAAGTGAACAAGCTAAGACCCCAATGGTAAGCCTTGGAAAAGAATACACCAAGCAAAGTGGGCGAGTTTAGGCTCAACACTTGCAGACCAAGTGGCAGAGAATCATTTCTGCCAAACAGACACAGAAGACTGGAGATGCCACAAATGGTGTAACACACTAACCCCTTTAACGAAGTAAAAATTTCTAAATGTACACTTTACGAGTAAATAAACTAAGTAACAGGCCATTGCAATAAAAAAATTATTTTCTTTATTGATAATTTCCAATCAAGATGCATAACATATTACAAAATGAATTCCTTTTCATTTCATAAATACAACAATGTAAGAAAGCATACAATTACATACATAGTTCAAAGAGCTTTTAGAACAAATAGTTGTAAATCGGTCTAGGATCCTTCCTTTCAAATCTTGGTTCTTTTGTCACCTGTTGTGGAGGAGAAGCATCACTCAATCACTTTTCCACCAACCATGGACTCTTCATGCGGTCCCCCACACATCTATCATTCGATAGATGTCCCTTCCCTTCAATGAAGATATTGGTAGAGTAACTAATAACGATAACCAACTGGGCATAGTGTTGTGTCCTACATAGCTAGAACCTTGTAATCCCACAATATAGAACTAGAATGTAAACTAGATCATGGTGAACTAACAGTGTATTCTTAGTAGTCACACAAACTAAAGTGGAGTCTTGAACATTCACACTACTTTGGCCAACGTGTTCTCATTCAGTACTTCGAATGAAGTCATCTATCACATACACTACTCAGGGTTGATTTGACTTAAGGCTATCTTAAGCTATGCATAGGTATTTCCTTCAATGGATAGTCCATCATCCCAGATAACCTACAACCATATTAATCTACTTGGGAAAAAACCTAATTAACTAGTAATTTCACAAGTTAGATATTTCCTTCTATGGATAGTCCATCATTCCAAAGATAACCAATATACTTGAATAACCCTACTTAACTAGTAAGTAATTAAAACTCCCTCCCATACTAGATTATCTCTCCTAGGGTTAAACATAAGCTTTCCTAGTTAAATCAATAACTTAGCTATATACACCATATGTGCTTTTCATGTTCAATCATACCTAGTATGTAATACCTATGATAAAAAACCATCTCCTACTATGGAGTACTTAAAAACACATCATGAAAATGGTGTAAAAGGTTCAACTTCCTTTTTAAAATAATCTACACTCTCTAATGCATATACTGGAAAAGACATCTCAACCATGCATACATGACACATCTATCAAAAGTAAAATAATCAAAGAAGAAGAGATCCACATGCCTATTATCACTTATCCAAATCAAATGGCAGCAATGCATCCTTTTCCACAACAACAAGCTTGGTAAACGGCTCCTCAAGAATGTTACTATATCTCTACCTCACAAGTTAGTAGCATACTTCTCTCAAAATATAGCTTTCTCTCAAATATAATCTCCTATCAAACTTCTAAGAAATATGGGCAAAGATTTGAGGTTAGTTTATAGAAGCTATACATAAAATTTTCAACACATAATAAGATGCTTCTATTCTTCATTTTCGTTCAATAAGCTATTCATATTTATAGGATTCTTAAATCCTATTATTTAGGAAACAACATAAACAACATCCCTAAATATACTGAGTTGTTTTCACAACTCAATTACAAAAAAAATACTCCTGCCACTAACAAGCTCTAACAAATAAATATTCTCACATCCATAATAGTTATGTGAATTGTGATAACTGTAAGTGTGAAATAAGTAAATAAGTAAAAACACTTCTTAATAAGACATTTTATCAAAGATTCAAGAGCAATTAGACTAATTTAAAGCAAGAATCTACTGAAAGCATCATATTGTTCTCTATCTCTAAAGATTTATTAAGTCATGGGGCTCTTAGATTTGGTGAGCATTGTGACTGTTAAAATGCCAATCTAGAGAATGAGATGTTGCTAAATGCAATGATGTAATCATGCATGACGATTTCTAGATGATATGAAGCCATTGTAATCTACATTGACAAACTATAGTAATCTACGATGCAACCATGATTTTGATTCCTAAATGATAATGCTATGATGCTATTGCTAAATATTGTTGTTGTTGCTAAGATGCTTGACTGCTTGATTGCTATTCCTGCAAAGTAAGTTTGCACAAAGATGAGGGATACATTTCCTGTGGAGAAAGGTTGTATATATAGATTCATGGTAGCAATTTGTGACGGGGCAGCACAACAAAGGCTTGGATTTGATTTGGAGAATTCAATGGTAAGAGATGAAGAACCTTGAGCTGATTATGGGAATGGTTTCTCCCCATGAAAACATTAGGTCAGATGATAGGAAGAATAAGAGGAAAGAGATTGAAGAGGATTACTTGTAAGTTTGTCTCCACAGCTTTCCAATGAATGCCAGTCGAATTAAATTAGATGTTTTATATCTAATTTGGTAGGTAAAATATGATGAGCTGTAGAAATATGAATATATTTGAATTTATTCAACTTTTAGGAAGAAATAAGATATTAAATTTAACAAAACAAACTATAGAAGTCTATTTATTAAATTAAATATGGAAGAAATGAGCAATTAAATAAAACAAAATATGTGACCCTGTTTGATAGAATGATGTGATTTTAAAATAGGAGAATTTGATAATTAAATAAAACAAAGTATTAAATTTGTTTATTTAATTAAGATGGAATAATAAAAGAATTAGAAGAATTAAATGTGAACTATATAAATAAATATTTTATTTATTTAATAGTAGATGAAATTAAGGTTAATTAATCAAATAAGTCATATTTAATTAATTAGATTATCAAGACCATTTTTAAGTGTATATATTTTGCCCCTCTTTGAAGTGATGTGTTTACGCATTGCTTCAAATAAAATTTTGTTGTTGCTGCTAGTATCGACGAAATTTTTTAATATGCCATAGACATTGATTTTCAGATGATGATGAATATATATCCCCTCAGGAGATAAATTGATGAATTTTTTTTTTTAATTTTGCGGATTTTTCAAATTTTTATGATTTTATGATGATTTGATGTAGATTTGATTTATCTCCTGAAAAAGAAAGATTGAGCCTTCTAGATTGATTAATTGATTAATTGATGCCTTATTTTGCCTCCTTGTGTTTGATATTTGATTATCGCGTTCAACTGATTGATTTGATGATGTTGATGTGATAGTTGATGATTGACCTCATGATAGGTGAGAATCAATGATAGGATGATGATGATTGACCTCATGATAGGTGAGGATCAATGATAGATTGATAATTGACCTCATGATAGGCGAGGATCAATGATAGATTGATGATTGTCCTCATGATCAGCAAGGATCAATGATAGATTGATGATTGTCCTCATGATAGGCGAGGATCAATGATAGATTGATGATTGTCCTCACGATAGGAAAGGATCAATGATAGATTGATTGAATGACCTCATGATAGGTGAGGTTGAATGATATTCGCTCACGAGATTTGATCAAAGTTTCACCATAGCCGATTAGATTGATAGGTTGATTGAATTTTGATTGATTGATAATATTGCTGATTTGCGATATGTTATGATCATAGGAGGATTTTAGAATTCTTCAGTCTAGGGAACGCTTCCTAAAAATGTGGGATATGATTTTGCATCTAGTGCAGGTCAATTTAGATATTATCAGTCGATGTGGAAAATCTATAATGTAGATGCAAAACTAATATGAATGCAATCTAATTTAACCATGAAAATCTACATATGCAAGCATTGGCATCTTAACAATCCATTTATCGTGCTTTTTATCATCATTGAGCTTTTAAAATGTTGAAAGTGAGTACAAGCATCGATGGTATAAGTTAGACCATGATGACCTAAGTACTACTTTCATGATTTTTGATATTGCAAGTTAACACAAGCATCTAGGTATAATTAAACCGAGATGACCTGAGCATTTATTGCGTAAATAGACAAGAATCAGTTACTTTCCTATGTGAATTGGAATATCATCCATGATACTTTTTTGAGCACTTCCCGCAACAATTCACACAGTAATTATGATTAATTCACAGACAATAGAAAAATAAAATACCATTCTCCTTCCTAGCTTCTCTAGTTCAATACATCATCGAGTTGCTCCAAAGAAATGATAATCAATAATCAAAGTACATCAAAGTACAACATTTAGAACATTCAACCTAAAGCGATAAAATCATAATTCAAAAGAGTATCATCCATCTAGAGTTGTTCTAATTGGTTTTATTTCAACTTTCTTGATGTGGATGGTTGATTTTTTGAAGTAATCTGATGTTTGATGTGTGTTCAATGTTGTGTTCCACTGTGATCATTGTGTTAGTTGCGTTGTCATACTGTTGTTTGTCTATTTGGTTTAAGCTCAAGCTTACTGCCCCCAGTGAGTTCAGGATTTTTCCCCCAAGCTAGGGTGAGACACAACCACATTTTCCAGGATACGTACATGAGATTTTATTGCACTTTTTCAAAAAAAAAATTTGGATTTTTGGATTTTTGGATTTTTGGATTTTTTTTTTTTAATGGAATGATATGATATGACCAATTGAAGGAACAATATGCCCCACAATAGAGGTAATGCAACCATGGATAAATGATAGATCAAAATGAAAGATTCACTGCAAAACATGTCACACAAGCAACATATCTCTTGCCGAAAGATGATAATGGATGATTGATTAAGATGCCAAGAATGATTGATTCCATAAGGTATGATGATGATAAGTACTTAGGATCACTAATTTCCTCTAAGTACGATAAGATTGATGATTGTTGATGATTGATTGACAAAAGATATGAGGATTGGATAATGTTTTACAACTAGGCTCAAATATGATTTGCATGATAAGATTCAAGTTTGTAAAGGGACATGGTGACATGGATTTTGATAAGCTAGGAGATATGGAATGGAAGAAATCAAGGATAAAAATAATGAATGGTATGATCAAGATCAACAAGATAAGATACGAACACAAGGCCCAATTATTTTTCCCCTATTCCTCGTCAAGACCAAGGACAAGAAGAAAGGATGTATCTAGTAAGAATGATGGAATATAGATAAGGTAAAGGATATGGTATATAATATATGGAAAAAGTGTATTGGATAAGATATATGATGTTCAAGAAGACCCTTAACCTTGCCAATTCATAGGTGGAAATGTAAGGAATGAGCATAGAAAGGATAATGACCACGAATGATAAGATGAACGAAACTTGTCCCTAAGTGTAGAGTGCCAGAGGAATATGGAAGATAGGATATGGATGATAGGGAGATGGAGGAAGGACTTAAGCATCAAGTTTCACAACCAAATATCCCTCTAATAAACCATGGAAAATGGGAATTAGACTCCTAAATGTTGGAAGATTAATGATATGATGGAAGAATCTAAGGACTTATTCAAAGGTTTGGATTAAAGGAGAATGATGGGGAATGAATGTTGGATAATGGATAGGAGGTTGGAAGGCATGTTGATGGATAGATGGAAATGATGGAAAGATCAACGTTGGCACACACCTTGAAGGGTGGTGGAGTGATGGAGGAAAAATGGATTTGGAAGGTGATAGATTATTAGATGGAAAATTGGAGGAAGCTTTTGGATTAGTAAATTTGGATGCCAATTTATATTTTATTGCTTCTATGAGACTTTTAGGAATCCACATGACTTTTGACTTTGATTTTTGCTTTGTAGGCCTTTGTGGCCTTTGAAATTTTTCCTTTTGATTTATGGACCTTTGTGGTCTTTGAAAATTTCCTTTTTGCTTTGATGGGCCTTTGTGACCTTTTGAAATTTTCTTTTGATTTTGGATCAAATTTTCTTTTGTTTTTGCATGTCTTTTCGAGGAGACATGTTGATCCTTTGATACATGTGGATTTTGATATAGAAGATTTTGATATTTGGCACCCAAATTGCTTACAAGAGCAATGGGAGTGGTGGATTGAGATGAATGATATGGAGGTATTATGGATGAGTTAATGTGGGTAGAATTTTGAAAGGGAATCAAGGATGTGTGCCTTTGTTGTTCTTGAGAAATAGGATATGGACCTAGGATAGAAGGAAGGTTTGATGGACTAGGATGAGGACCTAGGATAGATGGAATGTGTGATGAACTAGAATGAAGACCTAGGATAGATGGAAGGTTTGATGAACTAGGACACTTAGGCATATAATCAAGGTCGTGGTGATATGGGTTTCTTTGAATAGAAAGGGGTTCTAGGATACCTTGTTCATGAAGGCCTGATCCTTTTCCTTTGTAATTCATACTTTGACACATTCGTTTACCAATGGGATATGTATTGTTTGTGAAACAAGATGTGAGTCCATTTTGGAGGGGATATGATATGGATGAGAGGATAGGTTTTGGAAGTAAACTAGAATGGATAAAGGCGGAGGTTCCCAATTTATAGGTGTGGGGTTCATGGATAGCTTGAATAGGTGTGATAGGATTTTGAAATGGGGATGATGGGGTGTTTTGATCTTGACTTGGAAAAGGATCATGAGGTGGTATGAAAGGAATATCTTTATCATGAGAAGGATAAACATCTTCATGGGATGAAATGGTATCCTTGAATGGAAGCATATCTTGATCTTGATGAGGAAGGGAATCATGAGATTTTGTAGAAAGCATGTCTTGATCGTTAGTTGGTAAGACATCAATAGATAGGATGGAAGAACTATCATGATCTTGTGATGCAATAGAATCATGAGATGTTATGGATTGATTAGATGATGTGGAAGAACTTGGAAGGATACTTGTCTCTTGAGATGGAAGGGAATTATTTTGGATGAAAAATGAAAGGAGGGGATCGTCATAAGATTCTTGAGAAATGGGATCTTGATCAAAGATTGGAAAAATTTGTGGAATTTTAATATCATTGGATGGAGTGGAAAGAATATTTTGATCTTGATGTGTAGGGGAGTCTATGCTAGCATGCTTTGGATTGAGAAATTGACATGAATGATTGGATGTTGAAAATATGATAGAAGAGGATGATTGGATGGAATTGTTAACTTGAGTGAAAGAATCTTGAGGTTTATTTTGGCTTATGGTGGATGGAGATAAATGCATGACATGATAGGAATGCTCAATATCATTTGTGTTTAAGGACTTAGATTTGGGCTTATTGAACTTTTGCAAAAATTTAATGACATTGAACCTGGATGATGTAGTTTTTGGTGAAGAAAGTCTCATGTTCATTGTTTGGTCAAGAGGATATGGGTAGATGTATAGCAGAAAATATATTTATGTGGTTTCTCTTTTTATGTCTTGGAATTATTGTTTGAAGGTTTTCCATTTGCTGAGTTAAAGCATTCAATTGATCCTCATCTATTTCAGCCATGGTGGTTTGAGTTTCAATTTCCTATTCTTTGGAATTTTAGTCTTCGTGACCTTGTTAAAATGGACATACGAACATTATTGTTTTCAATAAACTTTTGATCTTAGTTTGGTACAATGTCAAGGATATTAACTTAATTCAAATAGAATGATAGATTCTATTGATTAGACTAAGTTGATATGTTTGATTATACAGCTTCGTTTCTTTGATTTAGGATGATTGATCCTAAAACTTAACTTACTAATAAAATGTGTTTGATCAAGACACTTTTGGATGGTAGATCTTGGTTTGATTTGAACAAAATCAATTGTAAAGTCTAGTTTATGCAGGTTTAAGACTCTGTTTTGATATAGGAAAGTTTATGTTCTGATAAAAATCCAAATTTGATGTTAACTGTCTGATAGGAGGTAAAAACAGATCTTTGGTTTTCTTACTCTCTTTGCAAGAGATTTCTTGACAAATGTTGTGGGTTTCCAATCCCTAATCATAAATTTTCACAATTTGATTTTGTCAGACTTTTTTGTGTTTTTCTAGATGATCTTTATTTGGATTAATGATTTGAAAACACAACAAGCAATTGTAGAACAATTGTTTTTAAGTCCTAGAATCTACACAATAAGTGTATGTTCAAGAATCAAACATGATCCTTCTTGATTTCCACTGGTTTTTAACAAAGAATACACTTCAGGAAGACTCACTCTTAAGGTCAAAAGGTCATCGTTATACTCAACAACCCACATCTTAAAATCGTGTTGACTCACACAGCCGTGTCACCCCCTAGAGGGTGCCCATGTTTTTTTCTTTTCTAGGCACGTACTCAAAGTTATATTTCTTGATTCCTTGAGCAAACAGTCCTTGGAAATTATATGGTGAGTGTCTTGGGGGTAGATTCTTCCCTCCCCTTACACTACGAGTGTTGCAATGTTTGGTTATTGACTCAACTGGATTCTACACTATGGTTCATAGATAGGGTTTCCGTTCAGAGCAGAAAATGATAAACTCCCTCAGGAGACCTCCCAATCTTTAGAAAAAATATTTTAGGGATGGTTATCTTGCACACTTCCGATAAATGTGGGTTTCCCCAGATTTAATTTTATTTTATAGTGGCTTGGAAAACCTAGCTTTGGCTGTTCCCACTCAAGTCGTTCCCATAGGGTGAGTACTTTTTCCCACTACAACAGGCCTTGTAAAGGATTTAACAAAGCGTAAATTGCATGAAATTAAAAGATGAGTCTGGCATTTTGATCACCCAGTTAAGGGGAGAGCATAGGCCTATCACCATACAATCACAATAATCAAATGTTTAGTTTTAAATCCCAAATGACAATTTGCTATTCTACGTGAAGATATTGCTTCACAAAAGACATGATATCAATTTTAACTGAAATAGAAAATGTATGATGACTACCCTAGGATTGATATATTTTAATCCAAATGACTACCCTAGGATTGGTTCATTTTAATCCAAATCCAAAAACCAGTGAGTTTCTAATGTTCTTTTTTTTTTTAACCAACTTTGTCAAAGCTTGTGTAGATGGTTAATTTTAAGCCCAAAGTAATTCTAGTTGGTCCTAAAGCATGAATGAAAAAATAACATATGATGGGTTATTTTCCCATGAGTGTTTGAAAACACTATTACAATGGATATCAAATGCTTTTTATTTCACTTCAATGCTCCATGTTCCTCTTAAAACCTACAAAAAATGCTCAAAATGTTAGATGAGATCAAGAAATAAGAAGATATAAAGGTTAGATGAATGATTAAGCATTAAAACCCTAAAACTTAGACCAAGTTACATTGTGATTTGACTTTAAATGTAAAATTGAAACTTTTAACTCTACAAAAAGTGATAAATACCTACACCATTGCATAGCTTATGAAATTCTACCCCATTTCAAAAAAAAAGTTTCAAAAAAGACCTTCATATGACCAAGATATGGCCATTTTAAAATTGACTGTCAAAGCACTAAAATAGAGGTCATACGCACTACATAATTTATCAGAAGCACTACTTCATTAAAAGCGCTAAAATAGAGGTTAGAAGCGCTACCAAATTTATCAGAAGCACTACTTCATTAAAAGCACTAAAACAGAGGTCGAAAGCGCTATAATTTTTTATGGATGTGCTAAAACAGTCAAAAGCACTAAAACTTTCAGTGGATGTGTTGAAACAGTCAGAAGTGCTCAAACTTTCATCAGAAGTGTTGTGAAATCCTTCGATCACATAAAAAGAACACACCAAAATCTTGTACGAACACTTTTCAAAAAAAAAATGTTAAAATATGGGGTTAGGGCCCCATGGTGGGCGCCAAAATGTAAGTGTGGAATAAGTAAATAAATAAAAACACTTCTTAATAAGACATTTTGTCAAATATTCAAGAGCAATTAGACTAATTTAAAACAAGAATCTACTGAAAGCATCATATTGTTCTCTATCTCTAAAGATTTATTAAGTCACAGGGCTTTCAGATTTGGTGAGCATTGTGACTGTTGAAATGCTAATCTAGAGAATGAGATGCTACTAAATGCAATGATGTGATCTTGTATGATGATTTCTAGATGACATGAATCCATTGTAATATATATTTACATGAAACTATGATGAAAGAAACTACATTAATCTACGATGTAGCCATGATTTTGATTCCTAAATGATAATGATATGATGCTATTGCTAAATACTAATGTTGTTGCTAATATGCTTGATTGCTTGATTGCTATTCCTGTAGAGTAAGTTTGCACAAAGATGAGAGATACATTTCCTGTGGAGAAAGGTTTTATATATAGATTCACGATAGCAATTTTTGATGAGGTAGCACAACAAAGGCTTGGATTCGATCTAGAGAATTCAACGGTAAGAGATGAACAACCTTGAGTTGATTATGGGAATGGTTTCTCCCCATGAAAACATCAGGCCAGATGATAGGAAGAATTAGAGGAAAGAGATTAAAGAGGATTACCTGTAAGTTTGTCTCCACAGCGTTCCTGTGAATGCCAGTCGAATTAAATTAGATGTTTTATATCTAATTTGGTAGGTAAAATATGATGAGTTGTAGAAATATGAATATATTTGAATTTATTCAACTTTTAGGAAGAAATAAGATATTAAATTTAACAAAACAAACTATAGAAGTCTATTTATTAAATTAAATATGGAAGAAATGAACAATTAAATAAAACAAAGTATGTGAAGCTATTTATTTAATTAAGATAGAATGATGTGATTTTAAAATAGGAGAATTTGATAATTAAATAAAACAAAGTATTAAATTTTTTTATTTAATTAAGATGGAATAATAGAAGAATTAGAAGAATTAAATGTGAACTATATAAATAAATATTTCTATTTATTTAATAGTAGATGAAATTAAGGTTAATTAATCAAATAAGTCGTATTTAATTAATTAGATTATCAAGACCATTTTTAGGTGTATACAATAACAACTCACATTATTAACTTATGTGAACACTAACATTTAATTTCCCAACATCCCCCCCCCCCCCTAGTGTGAATATGGTAAGAACTCACACCCTACATCTGCAGTAGGCCCAACTTTGGTGCTTTTGTTCACCACTATGTTTGTACATTGGGGAAGTTATATAGGAATCAACATACATATCACAAATCTGAAAAACCCATACTGGAAAAATTTTCACCTTACATTCCATAAGAACACAATGTTCTAATTGTAGTCACTATTACTGATCATTGCCACTCGATCTCGAATAGCATAGAAAACTGCCACTGCCACTGGAAGCTTCCCTTGACTTTAGTCATTTTGACATGAAATGGGAATGGAACATTAGTTATTATTCCCCCCCACAATGTGAAATTACCATTTATTCACACAACCAAGAACACTAAAAAGCAAATCATATCAAGTTGCATACTACTATCTGGATCTTGTTGTCTAGATCTTGTTGCACATGACCACCATTGCCAATGAACATATTCATTGATCGATCATCTTCTAGAAAAGTACAACAGTTAGAGGATCACCGTAGTTAGAGGACCTTTGCAGTCATCTGCTCTCCAATACAATCAATTTTCCAGCATTCACACACCACACTGAAAAGCTGAAAAAAATAAAACACACTACATATTTATTTGGCACCATATAATGTGTGCAGCCTCGTCATTGGTGACTAATGAGAGGTCACCTATTGACCTCCTTCCTCTGTTGCCTCCATCCTCCATTAGATTTTCTACTTAGAAAATTCAACTTTGAAGCTCAATTTAAGAATGCCCCCCCCAAAATATGGATGTCGCGTACAAGCGATACTGCATCCAATTACAATTGAGGCATTTTTTTTATTTTTTATAATATTTTGACACTTTTGCATTTTGATATACATACTTTTGATGACACAAAATCAACAATAAATTATAATAATTTACCTTCCAATAAACTTTAGAAACTAAACTAAATGAATTGACTCGATACTAATCCACTTTAATTTTATTTCTAATATAATTAGAGTTATAATTAGAAATTAAATTGACTAAAACACAACCTTACAACTGAAATGATCTCGTCCCATTTTCTTTGTATTTTCATGAGTGGCCCTACTCACAATCTATAATACTGTCTCTTCAGGCATCAAAACACTCAACATTGTGGGAAGACCAAAAATATCAAGAAATATCATGAGATAATGTATTTTATTGAAGGTCGTGAATGACTTGCAAGACTCAGTCCACTAAGTAGTGTGTGATCTTCCTCCTTGATCTTTCTCATGCCTTCTCTCTAACTTTTTTTGGTCCCTTATGAATTGGCTTAGTGTACAAATATTTCCATAATGCAAATCCTCTACAAGCGGTAGCTCACACCCAACCACAACTTGCGTTGGCCCATTAAAAAACTAGTGAAATCTACATATGTGGACCAAACATTATGAAAGAATATCTAAAAAATCCTCGAGTGAGATTGGGACCTGTGCATATCTCATTTCACTATGGCGATTTCCTTCAAATAGACATCTCTTTTGTAACCTGCGATCTTGGAGATGATAACTTCAACATTTTTTCTTTTATATCCTCACCTTTGCTAAGATATCAGGAAAAATCAATGCCAAGATTATAGGTTGAATGGAATAATCAACTGCCAAGAAATTTGGGTATGCTCAATGTAATGATCGCCTACTAAATAATTTGGGCCTACACACTCATGCCCTCAAATCCTTATGCAAAATGTCTATGTAGAAGATCCACACTTTCAAATAGGGTATTTGGGCCTTTACATAGGATATTGACGCAGCTAGGATAATATAGCAGACATCCATTATTTTATGTAGCTAATAATGTAGGTTTGTTGCATATTTCTCTAATGTGGATAAAAGGGCCTTCACCTTTCCCTTACACTAATTTAGTCCTACTACCTAGAGATAATCCCTTTAATCGTGCCCGCTCTGATACCATCTAATAAATATGGGTAGAGATTTGAGGAGAGTTTATAGAAGCTATACATAAAATTTTCAACACATAATAAGATGCTTTTATTTTTCATTTTTTGTTCAATAAGCTATTACATATTTATAGGATTCTAAAATCCTATTATTTAGGAAACAACATAAATGACATCCCTAAATATATTGAGTTGTTTTAACAACTCAATTACAAACAAACACTCCTGCCACTAACAAACTCTGACTAATAACTATTCTCACATCTGTAATAGTTATGTAAGTTGTGATAACAACTCACATTATTAACTTATGTTAACACTAACATTTAATTTCCAAACAAAACTATATGAACTTACTTCCTTTCTCTCTCTCAAAGCAAAGCAAAGTATGGCTAGAAAAATACATAATTATGAACTGTGAAAGATGTATTATCTTATGGAAGAATATGTCCCTCTCAAATATAATGCTTTAGCTATTTATAGAGAAATCTAGAAACCTCATGGCCTATAGTTTAGGCATGTAAAATGAAAACAAGCTCCATGCAAAGCAACTTAGCAATAAGGTGGCAATCAAATAAGTTCAAACTCAGCAAAACCTCTTGCAAATCGACTTGTTTCCTTGACAACAATCCAAAGACTAATTCAAAATGTACATGGAGAATTTTAATTATACTCCAACTAAGACATCAATAAAAAAATGTTTCAAGAGGTGGTGCTAAAGCCTCTATTCTTTTATCAAGTTGGTGTGATTTCTAATGGAGAGAAACAGTCAATAGTAAATCTATAACACTTAGTACATATCAATTGAATTTAAGGAATGATTCAATTAAACATTTAAAGGCATTTGGACATAGTCAAAGTTTCTTTTTATCATAGTGTCAACCAAGTCTAACCTTGCATCGATGATAGACAACAGTTAAAAATGCATTCATATGTTTCCACATACGTGACATGGTGAGTGGAACTCAGCTTCACTTCACAGTCATAAGCATTTCCAAATCGACTTTCAAACTCATAATCATTGATGACTATTATCAGCCTCCTTTAACATAGTCTCTATCAACTATTACAGCCTTTGTAAATTGGCTTCAATAGAATAAGAGATAGTTGAATTCTAATAACATTTATATTATCTTAAATATATAATATTATATATATAATATATTATATACATATATATATATACTTAAATACTATCTTGTATTTATATATATAACCATTATTATATATTTACATATATATATAAGTATTTATATATATATATCAAAAGTCAATAATGAAAGCATACATTCGATATATATATGAGTACAGGCAAGAGTATATAATAAACATATTATAATGAATGTATCCATACATATGTATAAACATAT
The DNA here is from genome assembly GCA_007258455.2 of Sequoia sempervirens. Taxonomy (NCBI): domain Eukaryota; kingdom Viridiplantae; phylum Streptophyta; class Pinopsida; order Cupressales; family Cupressaceae; genus Sequoia; species Sequoia sempervirens. Next base: position 111,691 of record VDFB02264763.1, on the reverse strand, counting down.
ATACCTCCATGTACATGTATGTGTAGGTATATCTATATCGATGCATCCATATGAGTGCCTCCATTCGCCAACATATACATGTATCAATATACATATACATATGGATACATGTATATACTATACATATATATATGTTCACATTTGTTTCACATATAGCCATTCACAATTACCATCATATCGATAAGTTCCTATGTGTGGTACATCTATACATATGCATATATGTGTCGTTAGATCCCACTGACACGCATGTGCATATATATACACATACTTCCACATAAGTCTCACTTGTTAATATAATCGTAATAGTACAAGAAAGATCACCAAATCTCAGCTAGATAAACATCACCTAATAATGCATATAGAAGTAAACAAGACTCTCAAATGTAGACATGTCAGCTAAGGATGATTTACCTATTACCCACAAACTAACTCAACCCAATCATTCTAATGTGGTGTGTGTATATGCTTAGATAGTTTACTTTTACCGGTTACCCAACCAAGATCTTCTCCTAATTGATTCTTCCCCTCCACTTGGAGGAATGGAACACATACCTACATCCACTAACACATGCACACGGTAGTCAATTTTTCATAACATATGCAATATATAAAGACATCTCCAAAGTTAGAATAATAATAATTCAATAACCTTTCGTTCACATATATGTAGTATTTCACCATGAATAACATCAATTGAAATAACATCAAATGAGACAATCATCAAATGAGATAACATTCATATTGATAACAAGGTACAAGCATAATTTATTCATCTCCAAAATTCACATTACATTCATATTTACCCTATGCAGTAATAATAAATAATAACTACACAACTGGGGTGTAGCAACTGGTTTAAACTATCGACCATAGGAAAGTGTGGCAAAAGCCATAGATATCCAAGCCTAGGCTTGTAATTTCTGAAAGGGGTGTCTGGGTACCACTTCCAGTCCTTCCACCAAGGCTTGGTGCCATGAATACCCACCTTATGAAGCATTTCTATTAGAATATCATTCACCAGACCATCATAAGTATCATGGTCCAAGTTTTGAAGTCTATAATGAGCATAAAAACCTTCCCACAACATAACATGCATCGTGGGTCTGTGAAACACATGTTGCAAGGTCTGGATACCTTTCTTATGAATCTTAAAGCCTTGAGCTAGGGTTATTTGGCCAGTGGTTGAACATTACTAGCAAAGAGGGACGACCACCACATATTCTATTGATTGTGCGAGATCCCATCATGAAAACTAGAGCTATCCCAATAGAGCCAGGGCTTAACAGCTTCCCAGGATCTCCAAATTCTTTTGGTCAAAAAAATTCCTACAATCTAGACTAGTTCCCTCATAACTAGAAGGGTTTGAAAGCCAATCCCCTTCTAGGTCGGTTTGTGTGTAGGACAACTGGACTAAATGCAATTCCTGAGGAGAATTTTCCAAGCTTCATCGCCATTAAGAGCTTTGATTATCCATTTCACACATAGGGAAATCCCCTACCATTAAGTGGAGAGTAGGCCAAGCCCTCCAGAGTCTCTAGGTAGGAAGAAAAACTCCTAGGCTACGCGATGAAATCCTAGATGAGTCTTAAAAGAGACCCAAAGAAATTTGTGTAATAGCTTTTCAAGCTTGGCGTAAGTGGCCTTCGAAGGAATCGAACAAGAAGAGTAATAAACATGCATAGTCGCTAAAAATTTAGAATAGATCTCAAATTTCCTAGCCACAGAGAGAGGCTTGGTAATCTAGAAAGCCAACATCTGCTTAATTTGAGAAAACTTGTCACAACTCCGTGGGGGAAGCCTGGAAAGCAAAGGGAATGCCCAAAAAATAAAATATTTCCCCTGGACCAATCCATTTCTAGCCATATTATTTTTTGACTACAAAACTTTGCACTATTTCATTTTAAAAATAATCAAAATAATTAAAATATAAACTAAATAGCAAATCATAAGTATTGAAGAATAATATCATTGAACAACTTTATGCATTTTATTCTTCTAGAATTAAAAACATTTTTTCATAGTAAAAAAGTTGTATTTACATCTCAATAGGTCTTTTTATCAATACGTGAAAATAATTACATAATTTATCTTGTTCAGATGATACACATAACTATCATAATAATGAGGATCATGAAAGTTGTCTCAAATAATCCAAGTCTTCAATAATCAACTGCAAGAGAGAAAACATCACCTGAGTGATTTTCCTCCAACAACAAATTAGTTATCCCCTGCACTCCTTCCTATAGGAAGTTGACCTACCGTTCATGAGAGTAGAAGATTCAAGAAAACTTTTTGGTAATCAATCCATCTAAGAACTAGTGTTGTGTAATGTAATTAATCTATCAAGCAACTTCTAGATTCCTTTCAGGTATACATGATACATTTGATTATATTTCAAATTTAGACACAGCGAATTGACAATGTGAGTAGTGATTTTGCATTAATTTTGCCAAATATTATATAATATATGTCACATAAACTTATGTGGTCATATATTCAGATACAACTCTATCTCAAATTGAATATTGATAGTGATTGGACACAACATATTTTTAGTCACATTCAATAAAAAGAAACATAGATAAAGATAATGAGGTTTCCTTCTTTTCCAACTTGATTGAAACATATCATTCAATTGTTTTTGGTACTTAACCATCATTGTTATTTTGGTATGAATATACAACAACTTATGAACCTTCAATATAATAATGTTGTTTATACATAAGCAATAGGTTTAATATTGTAATATAAGCACATATAGTTTTTCATGTATTTATATATTTCAATATAGATATTTACTAATATGCCCATATATATATATATACTTTTATATATACCACCATCAAATGTTTAGGCCAAATTACCATTGTTAAAAAAATTATTCCTTTATGAACAAAAAAACGTATTTAATTCATATAAAGATTTGAAAATACTCCCTTATCTACTTTAAGAAATGTTTATATATTCATATAAATAAAAAACATATCCAAATTAACTCTATCTACAGTTTGGGGCTCAAAAGTAAAATACTATGAATATTCAAATGATAACTCTTGCACAGTGAAGTGGAAAGATTTCACAAATTAGAAAATTCCTAATGATCAAAAAGAAATGTTACAAAATATTCTAAAAAAGAGGGTGATATCTAAATTAGATAAACTAGATAAGCTAATATGGGCCCCTTCTAATTCAGGTACATATTCAATCAACCAAGGTTAAAAATCCATAATAAACTTGGGGGATCATATGGTAAAACAAAGAGCATAATCCTTTTGTTGGAATGGCGTGATTCTTCCCAAGGCTAACTATTTCTCATGGCTAGCCCTAAAAAAGAAAATTCTCACAAGTGAAATATTGGAAAAGTTGAAAATAGCAGATCAATCTAAGTTTTTTCTTTTTGGTGACATTTTAGAGAGCATAGATCACCTATTTGTTCAATGCTCATTTTCACAAAAATGTTGGTTATTTATATTAATTAAGTTAAATTGGTATGCCCCATTACCAAATACACTATGGGATGTGTTTATAAGTTGGTCAATGCTTCATAATGCATCATTGTTTGTAAGCATATGGTGGATTACACCACCAATGGTTAAATTGCACATTTGGTGGGAGAGGAATAGAAGGATTTTTGGAAAGAAACTGCACAAAAAGGCCAAATTCTTATAAGAATATAGAAGGAAATTTTAGAGGTAACAAACAAATGTGAAAAAATAAAAAAAGATAGGCTATATATTTACAAATTGGTACTCAATCATTATGAAAATTTGGAAACACCTGGCTCTACCTTTCCAAGGTAGCTTGTTCCAAATTTTAAATCTAAAAGTAGACAAAAGCAAGGTTACTTGGATTTCTCCCCCATTAGGGTCTTATAAGTTAAATTTTGATGGCATTGCTAAGGGTAACCCAGGTAAGTCCCGAAAGCTGGTTGGGTAATTTGAGATCACTTGGGAAAATTTTTAGGGGCGTCATCAATTAATCTACCAATTGCCTCTAACAATGTGGTAGAAGCTCAAGCATTGCTACAAGGTCTAGTACTAGCCAGAAGTTTGAAGTTATCATCCATTTAGATTAATGGGGATTTGTTACTAATTGTCAATGCTTGTAAGCAAAGGAGTGCTCAGAATTGGCACATCAATTATATCTTGTAGAAAGTGTGGGGTCTAATGGATGAATTTGATTCATATCAAATAAATCATTTTTTCAGGGAGGGGAATAAATTGGAAGATTGGTTGGAAAATAATAGTTGTGAATAGCTAGAAGAGTTATTATAATATGATCACTATTCACTAGTTTCATCCCAAAGTAATGTACCTATTATATCTTGTGGATTTCCTAATGAAGTTATTAAATAACTTCACAAATACACGAGGATGGGGCCATAATTCCTTCCAATGGCCTAAACTAAGTAGACCATATGCTATACTAAGTTTTAAAACTAAAAAATTTCTATGATGTAGGTATTTTTGTGCATATCAAAGTCATTAATTTCCTAAGCAACACCTCATCTGATAATCATAAATCTTAATCATTACATTACAAGTTAAATCTAAGCTGCTTGTACCAAATCTCATATGCATGCATTGATAAGACTATTTTTTTCTCATTTTGTCATACTCCTCTTTATCTCATTCACTAGTAAGCATAAATAGTTAATATAAGGTGATATTGCATTTCATTTAATTCAATATATCTAGAGGCTTTAGAGCTTCCTAGAACAAACCAAAAATCTTGTGGTACTTTGATGGAGGTACGTGCAAAGATTTCATGGATTATCAGCCAGGGAACTTCAAGGCTCCTTTCAAGGTTCACAATTGGGATCAGTCATTCTCGAGCTCCATTTTGCATGCCCAACTATTGCAAGTTTTCAACATTCATTGCCTGAGTGTTGAGTGTTTCCAGTGCATTTTTGGTGATGATATTATCAACCCACAATATTGAGGATTAATATTTCCATCTCAGGTTTATTGATTTTATATCAAACACCCTAGATTTACTGCAACCTTTTGAATCTTTGGGATACATATAAAATGAAGTGATTAAAGGTCAATTCATGGAAGACAATGCACCGTTGAAAAGTTTCCAAGAATATGATTTTTTCAAGGGTAAGGGTTACATAGTAGGGATATTTCCTAGATACTATCTCAAGAAAAGAAGGGCATTTGTATTAGTTTATGATGCTATCAAGAATTCTTTTGAAATGAAGTGCCATAGAATTCTTTACAGTGTTTTTGCAACATAACGCCAATGAAATTGTCTTGGATATGTCAACCAAAATCAAGGAAAAGTATTTTGCAATTTCATTTCTACTCTCCCATGTGAGGCACCTGAATGTAATTGCAACACCTCTTCCTCTTTTTCCTTAGCTTGTGCAAGTGGAATCTTCTCCACAAGAGAAACAAGGTGAAAACTCTATGGCTATTTGTAATATGAAGGAATAAGGTGGATATATGTGTATATATTTATAGTAATATAGTTTAAGTATTGAAGCTTCTAAATCCTTACAACCATATGTAGTGAAGCATGGTAAACCACATGATCAAGCAAGTTTTTGTTTTCTTGGCATTTTTGTAATTCTGATATGCCAAATTTGTTCTACTGGCATTTTGTAAATCTCATATTTTATATATTATAATTTATATAGGCTAATGCCTTTTTCCAAAAAAAGCATATCCAAATTACCTACCCTAAAATTTTAAAGACTATCAAATAGGGATTCCATTCTTTTACTATTCTCATATTTGAAGAACCGTCACAATACTGTGATTCAGTGATTTTTTTAGTGGCTAATATTTTCCAATTGGCTAATAGTTGAAATTATGGATTCAAACTTTGGCTAATATTACAAGTTGTAAGGAAACCTAAATCAGCACATTTTTGCAAAATTTAATTTTAGTCTTGGTTAAATCGTCAAAACATTTATTTTATGAAAATTTTATACTCAAAAATTTTCCACAATATTCAATATCTAATTAGATCATATTTGCCTAAATTTTATAACTTATAGTATTTAAAATTAAATTAATTCATCAATATTATTATATAATTACTAGCTACTGTAGGGCAATATTGCCAATTTGTAATCATCTCCATTGATTTTATTTACAATCTAATGGTTGGGGTTATATTCCATGAGTTAAAATGTATCCACAAAGCTCCAATTCTCATTGAGCCCAAAGTTATATTTGAGTAATTGAATATTTATAATCTAACTACTGGGGTTGAATTTTGAGGACCAATATGTACCAATGAAGTTCCAATGCCCATGAGGACATGAATTAAAAAATTATAGACACAAGGAATACACCTTAAACTAGTCAATCATTGTCACCCCTAAGCCCTTAATTTTTCAAAGGAATTTAAATTTTTTTAAAGGAAGGATTCGCCAAGGTAATTAATGTATTTTCCTTTTTTTCAAGATTCGTCGAGAATTTTTACAATTTTTTGGTGATATAAAAAAATTGTCAATAAAATTAATATTCTTTTCAAAAAATGGAAAGATTCACTAATAGATTTTTTTCTAAAAAAGTGAAAGATTCACCAAGATTTTATATCCTTTTTAGGGCGGTTTTCTTAAATTTATCACTATTGTGATTTGAACCCACCACTGACATCTATACAATCTTATCCCAAAACACCTAAATATTATTGTTATCAAATATATCCAATGCTCTTGATACCTTGTAAGGTCGAGAGCTTTTAAAAAAACCTTGAACATGAAATATGTTAAACAATATTGAATCTAACATTTAGAGTTTAACTTGAAGGATAGGTAGAGTGAATAATATTTTCCACAATTATATTTATGTAACTATTTTCATAGAGGTATTGGACTGACTATATTAACATGCATACAAATTATGCTTGCAAAGAGATAGATATAAAGCAAGGGCTGTAATTTTCATCTATAATACACACAAATTTAGTGGCTTTAATATCATTTTTTATTAGCGTTAAATAGATTTTTATGGGAACAGAAACCCATTACAACATCATTTTGAAGGGACCCAAAACCCTATCTAAGAGAGTCAAGTTGCAACAAAGATAATTCATAAACCAACAGCAGCCCCTTAGCAACAACACCAAGAATAAAGCAAGACAACACAAGTTGCACAAAGAAATGCAAGGACCTAAAGCCTATTAACCAATTACAACTAGGATTTAACTAGGCCCTTAAACCCAAAGGTTTTGCAGGGACCTTAAACCTTAACCAAGTTTTTCAAGAACCTTGAATCCAAAAAGCTACCATGATCAGCCAGTTACAAACATAGCCTAGCAGCAGCAATCCAATTGCACAGAAGCAAAAGATGCCTGTCAAGTTGGGAACCCAACTCACACTCCACCTTTAAAGGAGGGATCTCCCCTCTATTAGAGAGGAAGATACAACAATCTTTTCCACCAAAGCCTGAAATCTCTAGCTACCTCAACCTCCACCTCCATAGGAGAAGTGTCCACCTCAAAGGATCTGGCAACTGAGGAAACCGGAGAAAAAAAATCCCCAACTCCACCTCAATAGGAGTGAAATCCACCTCAATAGGATTCGAGGAGAAATCCAACACTCTAGCAAAAAAGGTGCCCACACCATCCTTTGGAAAATCCAACAACTAGAACAAAAAATAAAGTTTGAAGAAAAAAACCACCATAACAGGTTTAAGCATTAAACTCAATTAGGTGTTCAAATAAAGTATGAAGAGCAACCCAACCACCATCCAAGAAACAACAATAGGGGACATCCAACACAAAGCTCCCCAAAACTTAACAAAAATATGGGTATTCAAAAAAATCCATAAAATAAACCCATCCAACATCCAGAAAATAGGAACAATGGAATCCACTACCTTGGACAAGAATAGCAGCCATCCAAACATCAACAAAGTGATAAAAGAAAAGGAAACCTCCACTCCCAAAATCCTCCTCAATAGGAACCAAACTTTCCTCCACAAAAATCCCCAGGTGCGACAGGGACAAAAGCCACCTAGCAAGCATAGCAAGAACCCCACCATTTGTTGCATCACCACCACCAAAAGCTCCCTCAAAAGGGAACCAGTGCCGTCAGTCACAAACACCAAGCAAAAATTTTGTATCTCTTTACAAATTTATGCCCATTTCTTGTGATTCATTTTTTTTGTATTCTCCACACTTGAGCAGTGTCTAGATACAACTCTAGGGCGACAACCCTTTCCCAGGGTCGTGCCCTTTCAAGTGGTTTAGCGACACCCTCCCCACCTTCGGCAGTTAATAGAGCTAACATTTTCTCCTTAACATATATTTTTTTCACTCATTTATCCATTTCATGTGGATACCCAGAGAGCTTGAGCCTTGGTTAACTATCTAGCATGGATGCAGGCATGCGTACAAATATCTAACCCTTCTATGGAGTTGTATTCTATTTAAAAGAAATTTATTAATCTCAAGTTTTGTTTCATTATCAACTTCCTTATTTATTTATCTCTACTTTGTGCAAATTTAGCAGATACAGGGTTTATTACCGCATGGTTTCACTACTACACGAAGACTGGAGTGTATGCCATATGTCGTAAAAAAAATGATAATGTTGTGTAAAACTCCTAATGATAACTGTCCACCGCTATTTTGATTTCTAGAATAAGTAATCTCTCCCTGGCCTGGTGTATGATTATAGAAGGATAGTGTGCACCTACAGTTCCTAATTTATAGTGGATACTTTGTAATTATTTTTTTCAAAAGAAATAAGAGGATTTGAGCCCTACTTGGTGTATTCTCATCTCAAATGGGTAATAAGCATGTTTAAACATAGGATGTTTGTAGATCATTATTATCTAAGTTTTTTTTGTTCTTCTTTTCTTACATATGCAATAGTATACAATAACTAGATTACACAGCTTACATAAAGAAATGACATTGTTTCCTTACAACCAAACTAACTTATCACCTTTACTTTCATCAACCAAATTATTTAATTTTCAAATGGAAATAGTAACTATATCTTCCTCCTTAAGATATAATATATTTTCTTGAGAACAAAGCACATTTCTTAAGAATATAATGCATTACTTGGAAACAGATTTGCATTTCTTAATTATCATGTAACATTTGAATCAAAATGCCTCTTTTAAACATAATATACTTCTTGAGAATAGAATAAATTATTTTGAATATGATGCATTTCTTCAATGGAATCCATAATACATTTTTTTGTTTGAGAATGGAATATTAACAAGCACATTCTTCTAAACATCATGCTTTCCTATTCGAATAGAGCATTTTTTTTTAAATAGAACCCATAACTTAGCACCTCATTTCTTTAGCAACATCGCTTCTCAAGTCGAAAACTCCATCAAGTTTCAACCTACACAAAGAGATAAATCTTTTTTCCCAAGCCATGGGGTGATCACCACCCAACCATAGGCTGGAAAACTAACCATCCCCGAGCTAGAAGGCTACCAGATTGACCTGGGTAACACACACAACCACCCTTCCCAAAATAGAAACATAATTTCACATGGTTCTACACAAATAACCACATATTTAGGCTAGATAGAAACACAACACAAAAACCAATTAGTGGTCTTATGGGGAGAGGATGGGAGGATCACAGCCATAGGGAAATCTACCTTCGAATACTTCATAAAAGTTACTAACCAACAACCTTTATCCATCCACATATTTTCTCAACTTCTCATTCTCTATAAAAGGGTACTCTTACCCTTGGGTACTCATATCCATTCCACCCATAGTTGTAAACATCATTTTCTTTTTCAATAAAATATGCTTATGCCCTTGTGGGGATCTCTCCCCCTCTATCCCCCACATGGGTTTCTCACTACCAATGTTGGGGAGCCAACCCAACAAAAATACACAAATTCTAAAGCACTACACAAATAGAAATTCAACAAAATAGCCCAATAAAACAAGGCATAACATAGATTTAACACATACACAATCAACCAAATGATAGGGTGAAGATCCTACCTTTAAAACATGAAAAGAGTTTGTTGTTTACTCTCTCAATCCTTCTTTCCACCCTTCTAGCTCTTCATATCTCCTCTCCTTCCTTAGCAAAAACAAGAATGCATCCCCCCAAAACTTGGCAACAATCTCTTTCAAATTCTTCTTCCAACAGCGTCAACTACCATGCCCTCCTTTCCTTTATGAGGTATGGCCTTCACATGGGTTGTATACACTCATTTTCGTCACCCCTCTTACAAGCACTGTAAAAGGGGTCATTAATGAGATATGACAATGATTATAGTCTAAAAATACCCCCCAACCTTTAGGTCATAGGCCTAGGGTGTACAATAAGCAATTATTAACTAAAATCAAGACCAAATTGACCCCTAAAACTGCCTTAAATAACAATTCCAAATTTACCATTTCCTTTTGAGAACACATTTGTTTTCCCCCAATTCAACATTTACACACTACCCCAACATGCATAACACAAATTACACAATTTTTAACACAACACATAAGACTCTAGCCTTTCTATGTGGTTGATTTGGGTTTAACAGGGTGACACAATAGGGTCTATTTAGTAGCCTCCAATCCCATGGCTAAGGTGAATTAACCTACACACTTCATGAAAGCATTAGTCCAACCACCGAGGAAAAAATCAAAGTGCATAATATTACAAAGTACAATACATATCACATTCAATTGTACATACACGATATGCATAATTTCCATTTTTCCTTTTCAAACATCCAAACACATGTTACAATTCAAAACAATATCCTTTTCACTTATACCACATTAATCCAATGTTCATAATTATTTGCATAACTTTGTTCAATTATTCTCTTATAAACACATAATATCACATATGCATTCACATTGCATGGTAATTCAAAAATTCATCTAATTAACACAATATCACATATTCTACTCTAAGCATGTTATTTCAATTCTCATAGTCATTCATGGTATCAGTATAATCAACTAATTAACATACTCATTAAATTGTTGTCCATGAAGGTAATAAATCTAGCATGCACAATAATAGATAAGTTCAATGTTCACAACCATCCATCATAGAATATAGGATAAAAGTATAATGTATTAAGGTACAATCATGCAAACTACAACAAAGCAGAATGCCCATAGATCTAGTTGACAATGGGCCTCACATCTTGTCCCCCTAGGAATGAACTTCCTCCTGGAAATCAACAAGAGTTGGTACTTCATCCATCAAAGCAAGTGAACATCATAAAATTAGTACCCAAGTTAGGGAAATATGATTAATACCTTAATTCTAGAATATGAAACATGGAAAGGGTTACATATAGAAATGATTTCTAGCATAGCACACCAATCACCCTTTGTACCTTGGGCTTATCATGAAAGTTCAATGACTTTCCAAATTCCTTCCAAGTTATCAAGAAGATGAACATTCCAGATGTCCAATGACTTATTGGTGAGTTATTCTAGAAAAACAAGTTACAACACAATTTTCTTCCCTTATTTTGACAAAAGCAATCACTTATTAATTGGATTATTCATTCCACCTTATCGATATTATAGGCTACAAAAGATAATGTATTACACTCATGCACACTAAAGTAGGACATTCGTCGAGGTTTGTACCAATTGTACAAATGTAAGAAATCATATAGGCCTTAGGAGGGTTCATGGGTGTAGAATTTTCCCATGGCCATAAAGTTGTTTGTTTAAGTTCTACAAGTGATAAGGAAACATTGCCTTCTTGGAGATGTTACCAAGACCTCCCATCACTTTTATATTACAATGCTAAATGACTTTAATATTTTTGGGGTAAGGAATCCAAATTCTACTCCTATCCAATGATTTTGAAGACCAAAACACTCCACACAATTCCCTCCAACCGCCTTCTTCCCTTTTTATGCAAATTATTGAGGTTCCTCTCACCATCACATTTGTAATAGCATCCTCAAACTACTGAGAGACATGGAAACATAGGGTCGCTGAAAAAAAATCATTCTTGATAAATCAAGAGGTCATTAATCAATTTCCAAGAGAAATCATAAATAGAGAGAAATACAAGTGTGACAACTAATTCAAAAAATTTAAATTTAACCAAAGTTCAACTAAAAAAATCCTTGAGGCAAGGGACCATACAAAAAACCAATTGGCCAAGTAGCCCAAAGTATCAAAATTTTACATTGATAAAACAGTTTCCAAGAAAAAAAAATTAAAAAAAAATAAAAGAACCAAAATGTAAGCCAATAAATTTCATATCAAAGAAATTAACTAGTTCAACAATAAAATAAGTTGCACCTCCACCCCACATTTTCAATTTATCAATTATTAGGAGAAGGAGATGATTGGTGAGTTTATCTTTAAGGATGCATTCTAGAATCAACCCTCGGCTAGAAAGGTCATTTGTTCCATATGATTTAGGATAATGTAAAGGCCTAGAAATAATAGTCTTGAAGATGTTGATAAACTGCTAACAATTTCATCTTAAGAGTGCCTTTCTCACATGAATATGAACTTATCGGTTCCATCCAAGGTTACACATCATTACCACCAATTCCTACATTTCTACCTCACCAAGAGTCATTTCTAACTATGATATAAGAGGGATTCACTGCACACGGGTCTCTTTGTTCTCAAGAGATCACTAGGGAATGAACTGTCCTTACACACCTCAAATTAAGTAAGCCAAAAAAATGTGGAAAAGTATACTTTTAGTTTTGTTTCAGAGAAATTTTCCATAGATCTTGAGAGAGTGAAACCCTGGGATTTCTACCTCAGACAAGTGAGCTCTCAGCCAAAAGACAACAGTGTGGTTTCAAGACACCAGCACAGTGCATTGTCGTCTAAAAGGCGCATTGGCATCCTAAGCAATAGAGAGCTCAGGAGCTCAAGTGGGCATAACTAGGTTTCATGGAAAAAACAAGCCCTTAAATGGCAAAAAAATAGAAAAATTAGAGTTAGGCAACTTGACATAAAAATTTGAATAAGTTATCTGTATTATTTTAAAAATATGTAAGAATAGAATCTCTAGCAAATTGAATCTAGTTTCTAAACTACTAGGTTTTTTTGTTCTTAATCTATTTGGTGAAAATTTCAAATTTCAATGCAGTAGTACTTAAAATTTTAGGGAAAAAATAAGAAGTAGGTGTCTATCTAACCACCCTAACCACAATAAAATGATAATATTTTTATATAAGATTTTAGACATAAGTAGAGGAATCATGTCCCGATGTGATGCATATTTTTTTATAATTTTTTCCAAGTAAACAATTAATTATGAATTTTTTATTACAACTTTTTAAAAATAAAAACTTGTATGTCGACCACCTTAACTTGGTCAAAACTTCATGAAATTAATTTTTTCTTTTTTTAATCCTATAGTATGTGAAGCATAGAATGTGACGCATGTTTCAGATTCAAAAAATGTGATACTGTTTGAAAGCTATAAATGTTTTTCAATCAACCTATCAATCAGGACTTTAGTCTTAATTCAAATAGAAAATGAACAATAATTATTTATTAAATTCAAAGTAAAGCATAATTTATATTGGTGGAAAGTTGAGGATATCCTTTAAAAACCCTTTTCGTTTCATCAATTTTGGGTATAAAAAAAGTCGTCAGCCACATACCCATCATATTGCCACTTTTTGGCCCATCATGATCTTGCACATACCCTTACCTTTTGTTGGACGTTTAACTCTTCACTCCAAGCTCCACTTCGCACCTACACATAGAAGAACAAGGGGGAAATATTGGGGCTGTATAGGGTCCTACCTCAGTCAAACCCCCATTTTTGTGTTCCCACCTCCACAGACAGCCAAGTTGGAAAGGAGTGTAAATGAAGTAAACAAATCATGTGGTGAAAGAAAAACCTACTCAGGAGTGGAACCCGCACCATGAGATAGTAAATGAACAAGGAAGGAAAGTGAAAGAGAGAGAGAGAGAGAGAGAGAGCATTACCCATGGGCCTAGACCCTCTTTGAAGCACACGAATGCACCGTTGAGTGCTTGCTTGAGAGTTGTTGCTACTAGAGGGACCTCAGTCTGGCATGGCTTCACTTGTGAGAGTACTACTATCAAGGATGAAGAGAACTCAAGACTAGAGCAAATGACAAGAGAGCTTGAATGAATGAATTCTAACCCCAAATAAGAGCAACAAAGGGGTTTTTAATGCATGCAAAGGCAACAAAGAGTCGTTTCATCTTAAACCCACCTACTAGGACACATGTCAAAAGAGTCAAGATTCTAGATTCCCTATTTCAAACTTAGAAAACTGCTAGGACGTTAGCGTGCCAGGCAGGCATCGAAAGTATAAGTTTTCAGGAAATGTGTCGTCAAGCTTCTGTTGCTCTACCACAAGTTTGCATGGAGTCACAATCGCAAAATTTTGACTCATGGGATTTTTGTCATTAATGCTCTAAGGTGTCATAAATGCTAGGAAAAAATGCAAAAATGTGGAATTTCCCCTAGGTGCAATTCTGTGACATTACATTTTTCCCCCACTTTAGTGAGCTCAATTTTGGAAAAAATCAGCCTCACTAAAGTAGAGAAGAAAAATTTCACCTGAATTTTGAATTTTATAGATTTGTGTGCAAAGAAAAAGGGACCACATAGGCCACCGAAGTCAAGCTAACTAATACCCAAGGTTCCCCCAACATCCGAGCTCAACAAATAGCGACGAAATGGTCATGAAAATTCGTTCAAAACTTCAACCTACAAAACTTCAAATTTTGGGTCTATTGCAAAAAATTAGAAGAAGCTACAACAAAGAAAGGAATGATCAAGAAAAAGTCGTTGATTCAGAAGAAAAATATGATCAAGAGGTGACCTTATGCCCCCTCCTGAGTTTGCCCCCAGCTTGGTGGGGTAAATTCAAGAGAAACCAGGGAGCCACAAACTCTAGGGAAAATGGGCCCCAGGGGGCCTATATATACCCAAGTGGGCCCCCAGAAGGGTCATTTTCACTATTCACTACAGGAAAATTGTTGACTTCTGTGAGAGAAAAGTCAGCAAAATTCCTAGCAGGAGAGAGTACGAGGTGCCGAGGTTGGATCAATTATGTTAGGACATCACCGAGGGTCGTGAGGTGGACCGGGTAGGCCTTTAAGCCTCATTCTTTGTGAATTTGAGCTTATTTTTAGCATTGTTTTAAGCGGCAAGGTGCGCAAGCATCTTTTTTCTACACCTACGTCCAGAATACGTGATGTCATCCATAGTCCACGTCTGGGTCCCAAGTCTGCACTGTTGTCTCGATGATGTGTTGGCATCCTCGAGGTGACCATGGTGGTCAAGGGCGCATGCACGATGCGCAGAGGTCTGTGCAGCGTGCATAGGTCTTAAATAATTTTTTGTTTTCATAATAAGATTCAATGTTCTTACTTAGAATTTTGCACTTTTTACATGAGTATCCAAAGATTTAAGAGCATCCAGGAGGGCGAGCATTCTAACTTGTTCATGAGCAGAGGGATTGTCTATCAGATGACAAGGTCACACACCTCGAGTGAGTCAGTCTCTAGCATGTATTCACCATGCCAGAGATGAGATATCACGAGAGGATACGTACAACCCTAATGGAGCGGCGGGACACCACCATGTCATCTTTCCAGCTGCCTTGTGGGAAGATGACCATCATGCTTGAGGACATCTATTGAATCCTCGGGCTACCCATTTGCAAACAACGAGTGGCTCTAGATGATACACAATCGGTATAGGAGCGAAGGGAGGGCGTCCTTTACTACTCAGGGAGGACAAACGGTGGAAATGGCATGGGCCACATATATACACACTGATACAACCAAGCGAGGACCACTACACTATTGCCTCGTCGAGTTATGGTCATGACCATGGCATTTCAGATCACAATAAATGGGCGAGGCTCGCACCTACATGGGGGCCTCGTCCATACTATCAGAGAGATGGTTGAGCATCGCATAGTTTTTTCCCAGGGGCGCAACATATTTGTGTACCTCTACCAGGAGCTAGGCTAGTACGTTCATTATGAGTACCATAGCCTTACTATGTGCACACTTTTGTAGGTGTGGGCCTTCACCCACATCATGTGTACGAGGCTAGATGGTTTTCCCCAGTGATGGTCATATTAGATTCCCATGGCCCACTAGTACGATATGACAGACTGGTGGAGATTCGATGACTTATAGTTTTGGCAGCTATAGTTTGACACTATTGCCATGGATGAGGTTCGATGGAGACCCTACCATTTTTTCGATGGGTAGATGATGGTAGGCACCTGAGGAACCTATAGTGAGACCATTTTTTGATAGGTCGCCATGATTATATTATAGTACCTTACTACTGGAGTCAAGTCATGCGACAACATGGCTGACCTCAGACTATTCCAACAGATTTTCCCACCCACACTAGGGCCTACAAGAGTGCAGTGAGGGTCAAGGATCACCCTCACCCCACTATTATTGATATTTTCCCCGAGCTAATGATGATGAGCCCGATCATGATCAGCCTCCCATAGTGGCGGCAGATAATGTCAGGGCAACTATTGATTTTGTGTGGTGGTAGGAGAGACATCGTCTTGCTCCTATGTTTGATGAGGGTTCCCTAAGAGGGGACCCTGGTCCACAGAAGGATTTTCCTCCCCATCCCCCACAGGATAGATGGAGAGGGAGCCAACAGACTGACGGAGATGAGGAGGCACCTTCAAGGTCAAGGCGGCAGAGGAGATCAGACCCCTATGGCTACCCTTGTCTCTTCGGCACCACCAACTCCTACTATTCCAGCGACAGTGGCCTTAGCATCACTAAGAGTGGCCACCAATGTCGGTAGCATGGGTCCCAGCATTGACCCTCACCCTAATCCTATATGGTAGCCAGGGGATCTAGGTATACATAGTACATTGTTTGTGTTTTCATTCTTTTGATTTTTATATTTATGATATATATACATTCCATGTGATATTGATTCCTCTTTCTTTCTCTGTGGTTGCAGAGGACACATAGGGATGGACTAGGCTGATGGCTCAATGTATTTCAAAGGTTTCCCCTAATGTGTCAATCCAGGGGATGGTTCTTGAGGCTTTTCGACCAGTATCTGTAGGATTACATACCCCCACTTTTGAGTCGGTAGCACACCTGAAGACCACCTACGAGGAGCAAGGCGCGGAGATCGTGCAGGTAATGGCAAAGTTGATGACTGTTCGGGGACAGGGCGACCAACTACCGAGGGAGTTGTGGACGATGCTTGACGAGAGAGACGCGATAGTGAGGAGGGTCAACACCACTAAGCAGGAGTGTAATTCCCTCTAGATCCGTCTCAATGACCTCAAAAGGCAGCCAACATCTGTGATCTCGATAGATGTTCAACGACTACCAAATGAGTTGAGGTAGGCGGAGCTGACTATATCCTCCTTACAAGGAGAGATCAGAGGGATGCAAGCAGATTTTTTTGTATCACACTCACACCAATCCCACTCCATGACTACTGTACAACCCCTCCCATGGGTACTAGAGCAGTCACCAAAGCCAAAGGGCTCCAGGAGCCATGCACCACAGTGATAAAGGCTCATCATCATTTTTGAACATAATTTTTGTAGCGAGATACACACACACACATATATACTTGTAGATCTTTTGTACAGACATATATTCAGTAGCCACTCATTTTTCATAATAGTGGCCCGATACATGTACATGACATTTTATACATACATGCGTATATATATGGATACATAGATTCTAATATCATGGCATTGTTTATTTAGATGTATGTGCTCTTTATTTTTGTGCATGTTTATGTTGTGGATGTTATATGCTCATATGGATGTATGCTTACATTAGATGCCAACATGATTTAATAAACACACATGGTTGTATGTTAATTAAATACAATGATGATCTAATTGCCTTAAAAGTTGTAATGTGATGCATGGATATATAGTGTAGCAAAATACATGTTTGTATCACACACACACACATATGGTCATATAACAAAAAAAAATCATAATGTGTTAATAAACAATGTCGATATATGTAGTGCTACTACCCTTGCATAGAGAGAACACCACACAAATGACACAATGTAAGGTCCTATCCAATTAACATACACAAAGATCACAATGTAAGGTCCTATCCAATTAGGACTAAATTTCCCTCTCTAATTAGGTGGCGCATTTACATTTCGTTGGTTTTCACGGAGAACCAGGTCTCCTAGCTTAAAGGTCCTAGGAAGCACACTCTAATTATATTGCCTTGATAATCACCATTGATAAGCTTTAAGATGATCGAGGGCCTGTAAATTGTGCTTGTCGAGCATCTTTAGCTAATGAAAAGGGTTAACTCAATAGGTTTCATCATCAATTAACCCTTTAAGGGATACTCGTAAGGACAAAATTTCTAATTCCAAAGGCATGATAGCTTCGGCACCATACACAAGGTTATAAGGCATCATTCCTGTCATTGTACAGACACTTGTACGATAGGCCTGCAAAGCATACTTTAATTGAATATGCCAATCCTTACCGTGCTTATTGACTATTTTATGAAGAATGAGTTCAAGAGTTTTGTTAGACGCTTTCGCTTGACCGTTGGACTGTGGATAATACAATGTAGAAAACCTATGTTGGATATGAAACATCTCCAAGAACTACTTTACTTCCTTGTTCTTGAATGGTGTACCATTGTCAAAAAAAAGTGTAGCAGGCAATCCAAAATGAGAAATAATGTTGTTCATGAGGAAACTACAAATAGTTTCAACGTTTGTGGATCGGAGTGGAATAGCTTCGACCCATTTCGTAAAGTAATATGTAGTGGTAATAATAAAGGTATGTCCCTTGGAAAAAGGAGGTGATATCTTTCCAATAATATCCAACCCCCATTTTGTGAACAACCAAGGAGAGGTTTGGTTTTTTAACTCTTGAGAAAGTGCATGAATAAGACGGTTGTGTTGTTGACATTGAAGGCACTTTTTGACGAAATCGAAGGAATCTTGTTCCATTGTTTTCCAATAGTACCCCATATGTATCAACCTTCTCACCAAGGATCTACCACCAAAATGTCCACCCCTGGAGCCCGAATGGGATTCCTTAACGACTAGGGGTATTTCCGCTATAGTGAGACACATGGGAAGCAAGTCATTATAGGCTTTTCGTCGATAGAGAACATCAAATATAATGACATAATGTGTTGAAAGCTTTCATATACGAGTGCGATCATTTTCGTCGCATCGTCGAGGAATTTTCCAGTCTTTAAGTAGGTGTAGATACTAGAAAACCATTCTCCCGAGTCTACGTGAGAACATACAAGAGACTCAGATTTAGTTTGATCAGAAACCACAAGTGTTCGCAGGACCTAAACTACAAAGTGGTACTCTTTCGTATCCTCTTCTGAAGGCACCATGGAAGCAGCACTTGCCATGGCATCAGCATGTCTATTTTCTCTCCTAGGGACACTGTTTATTGTGAAATAGGAGAACTACTTGAGCAAGGTCAAAGAAAGGTCTCGGTACTAGGACAACTTACTTTATTTAGCTTGATAGTTTCTCGTAATCTGATTCACAATAAGCTCAGAATCGCCTAGTATATGGAGATTTTTAATTCTTAGTGTAATCGCAGCACACAAGCCAGCAATAAGAGCTTCGTACTCAGTGATGTTATTGGTGCAAGGAAAATATAATCGAAAGGATAAAGGGATTGGTTTACCTTCGAGGGGTATCAAGACCACACCTACTCCGAAACCATCCTAACACCTCAATCCATTGAAATACATCTTCCATTCAAGGTCGTAATTAATTGTGAAAATATTTTTTTCAAGAAACAAATACAACCCAAGGAAGGAGCGATATGAGGGACCGTCTGCCAATTGATTGACAACTGATTGACCCTTTATTGATTTATGAGTAATGAACTTTATATAAAACTCAGAAAGAAACATGACCAACTTCGCTAATCTCCTAGCAAGGTCAGTGCTAGAGAACAAATACTTCAAGAGATCTTTTTTTACTATAACATGTGTTTCGGCATGGAGAAGGTAGTGTCACAACTTCTACATAGTGAATACAAGAGTGAGGCATTGCTTCTCCATGGGGGAATAACAAGTTTTGTAATCAACTAGAATGTGGTTGATGTAGTAGACTGCTCTTTCTTTCCCTGTGTTATCATATTGAGCCAACAAAGTTACCAAAGGATATGTGACACAACAAGGTAAAGAAAAAAGGGTTTATCTTGTATTGTCGGCATCAATACAGGAAGATTGACCAAATAAGCTTTGATTGACTCAAAGGATTTCTAACACTCCTCATCCCATATGAAGCAAACATCCTTTTTCAATAAATGAGTGGAAGGAAGGGTACGATCAGCCAACTAAGATATAAATCTACGAATCGCTTGGATCTTCCCTTGTAAACTTTGCAACTCAGTGATATTTCTTGGTGGAGGCATGTTAACAATGGCATCAATTTTATTTATGCCAACTTCAATACCACGGTGAGAGACTATGAACCCCAGAAGCTTGCCATCATCTACATCGAAGATGCACTTATGGGGA
This sequence comes from Sequoia sempervirens, assembly GCA_007258455.2. Classification (NCBI taxonomy): domain Eukaryota; kingdom Viridiplantae; phylum Streptophyta; class Pinopsida; order Cupressales; family Cupressaceae; genus Sequoia; species Sequoia sempervirens. The sequence continues at coordinate 91,247 of VDFB02264763.1, read as the reverse complement.
TTGAGTCTAATCTTATAAAGTCAAATCCTTTCAAATATAAGATGAAGGTACTTCACATGACCTTGACGAGTTATCAATTTCACCAAGATGTCATCAACATAGTCTTCCAAGATCTTATGAATAAAATTGTGAAATATCAAAGTCATTTCCCATTGGTAAGTCACTCCCATGTTCTTTAAACCAAAGGGAATGACCCTACCCTAAGGGGTAGTGAAGGATGTCTTGTATTGATCATTAGGGGTTAATACAGATTTTATTGTAACCCGAGAAACCATCCATAAAAGATAACAATGCATGGCCTGAACTCGAGTCCACAATCATATCTATATTAGGTAGCAGAAAATAATCCTTAAGAGAATCCTTATTAAGATTTATACATATGCAAATATGGGTGTCAGGATTACTAACAACAACTATATTTGAAATCCAAGGTGAGTAGTCAATCGAATGGACAAAGCCTGCTTTCAACAGCTTCTCTATCTCAGTCTTGACCATTAACGCCACCCTAGAATTGATCTTTCGGATTTTCTACTTAACCAGCTTAGCGTCGAGATATAGGATGATACTGCGAACCATTATAGACTCATCAATACTAGGCATATCCTCATACGTCCAAGCAAAGATATCAAGATGAGAATGCAAGAGATCAGATTGTTCATCCGCTTGCTCTAAAGAGAGACACTTCTCGATCTTGATTACTTTTTCTGAAGATTTAGGATCAATAGAAACTTCAACATTATCTCCTTTAAGGAGAGAACTGCAGTCTTCTAGATGAGATATCAAGATGTCATTATTGATGTTAGATAGAGGGTCTTCCTCGTTAATACTCAAAATAGATTCTCCAAATTATGCTTGTTTGTGCAGGCGATACGAGAATCGTTTCTTGTGATGATAAGGAGACAACAGGGAATAGGCACTAAAAAATTCCCCCAATGCTTCATCTAAAGAGAATACATCTAAAGGGACTTTCTCAGCCTACCCCCTTTCTTCTATCAACTCCAGATGAACCAGGCTCAATGGCTCGGCTAAAATCATATTAACACTCCACCAAGGTTTTTGTTTAGACTGTTCTGCATAGCATCCCAAACCTAGATAGCACTGTCATGGATTGAACTAGATAGGGACTTGAATTCCTTGTTTGATATGCCCCAGGCCTTTCTACCCATAGCCATATTGAGAGGCGAGGTCATATCTGAATCCATAATGAGTTTGCAAAACTTCAGGAGGTGGTGGCTCTATATAGAGTTTTTCATTCCACCAATGGATGTCAAATGTCTCTATAGGAGCGCTCCCACCTTCTTTACCAGGTTCAAAAAAATTAACCTCCTTTGCAGGAGTGGGATTACTCTCCTAGGTAGAGGAAGGAGTGGTCTCCTAGATAGGATCACACTTCTCTTCCCAAACAAGAGTGTCATCCACCTTTCGGTTAGTAGTACTTGGAAATTCTATACCAGAGAGGTTTTCCTTGTATTCCACATTGAAGAATTCAGAGAAATCCAAGGAGCCCCAATCATCAAGGAAAGAACTTTATTGAGAAGATGAAGGAGAAGATGAAGGATACTTAGGATTTTCTACTTTAGGTGGTTCATTTATGCTGACACTCGCTCCAGGAACGACTTCCTCGAAGGGTATCAATGAAGAACATGCCATAGCATCAACGGTTAAAGATGGAATACAATTCTTGAGAGTGGATACAACTGAAGCACAACCAGAAACTACTAGCTCACAAAGGTGAACATCTTCTAGATCTTCTTGAACTGTAACCACCCAATTATTTGCAACAAACTTCAAAGAATAGTGTAAGGTAGAAGTCACAGCACCGATAACATGAATCCAGGGTCTCCCCAAGAGAAGATTGTATGGTAACGAGCCGAGCATCACATAAACCAACATAGGTAAGGTAACAAGACCTAGCTGCAAAGGCAATATTATCATACCTAGAGCTTGGTGACCACCGTTATTGAACCCACGAATATACAAGGAAGAGGCTGCTAAAGAAGATGAATCAATTTTAATTTTAGCACAAATGTTGAGAGTTGAACCAGTGTCAATGAGAGTACGCCTAATACTGATATTATTAACATTAATTATAATCATTGAGGTTTCCACTTGCTTCTGCACATCCAAAGGAAATACTTCTTGTAGGTGGGATGTAATATTCGGCAAATCCACCCGAATATGAGCCAACAATGCATTAACATCTGTAGGCCTAGCGAAGGCAGGCAAGAGAATCTTTTGCAAGGCTTCCTACAACATCTCTTGTTAAAACGGAGTGGTCTAAAGCAAATCCCAAAGTGAGATCTTAGCCGGAGTGACATGAAGTTGCTCAACAAGATCATAATCACTTGGTGCTTTGATCGTAGGTTTAGGTGCCAAAGGAAGGCTTGGTTGAGAAGGTGGTAAAGAAGTAGGAACCAGAGTGGGTTGTGATGTAGGAATATAATGTTGATCCAAGTTCTATGTATTTCTCCTTGTATTGTATGTATGCCAAACAACATTATAGGAAATAGAGTCTATAGCTTTCACGAACCTTGAATATAAGTCTGATGAATCACTACAACATGAAATCCCATAGATAGAATAGTTCTCCCCAAGGGATGGTTCAGCTAGGGTCATGTAAATGATGGGTTTCTTAGGGTTGGGAGGAGCCACAGAGACCACAACCACATTTACCAACTCCTCAGCTTGTGAGGAGAGAAGTTGTTCAGAAGATTTACAGATAGGGGAGAGAACTTCTAAGAAATCCTTCAATGCGTCTTCCAATATATTGAAATCTTTTTCAGAAAAGGGATTATCATAAACATGAGACATCATGAAAATAGATCTAATGCTTCGTGTCAGGTTCACCAAAATGTGATATAAGAGGTATTTGTTGCACACAGGTCTCTTTGTTCTCAAGAGATCACCAAGGAACGAACTGCCCTTATACACCTCAAATTAAGTAAGCCAATGAAAATGCAGAAAAGTATACTTTTAGTTGTGTTTCAGAGAAAGTTTCCTTAGATCCTGAGAGAGTGAAACCTTGAGATTTCTACCTCAGACAAGTGAGCTCTCGACCAAAAGATAGCAGTGCAGTTTCTGTTGGAAGAATGAGTAGGTTATCTATATGTTTTCATTGATGTCACCATGTTGGTAGATGTTGGTAGCTTGGTCTAGTACTCTAAAACCGATGCGTATAACTGACTTATATTCTCCAGTGGTTGATTCGATATTTTTGGTGCCTCTCTAGTATACTAATCTGCATTTCTCCATAGTTGACATTTTCTTATTGCGGTTTTGGGAAATTACTTATGGATGTTAAATGCATGCATGATTAGGTTACTTCATGTTTGGGTGCTTGTACGACGAAGTGACATTATTTTGTTGATTCCGTTGAAGACTATACATGGCCGACTTGTTAAGTTAATTTTGATATGATATGAAAACTTATGTGTGATCTATTTTTTGGTCTGAGCCAACATAATGCAACGTGCTAATGGTGAAATTCCCTTTTTAAAAAAAAAATTGTATCTATTGGAGCCGACAGTTGATATCTTTTAAAATTGAATTGCATCTAAATAGGTCGACCTAATTGATGCTTGCAATGGAGATCGGATATATATATATGGTGAACAATTTTTGAAGAACAGAGAGAGAGTGTGTGTGTAGACAGCAGAGAAGAGATAGAAGAAATAGTGAGTGAGTAATGAATGTGAAGGTGTGATCAGAAATGAAGCAATTAATGAGCAAAGAATGAAGGGTGTAAAGTCTGAATATTGAGCATCTCCGGAACTATATCAGCACATGATAGGTGCATCTTTCCAGTTAATTTTGGGTTGTAAAGCCTTATTCTATTTTGTATAATATTTTGTAGGAAGTGAGCCTCCTTGTTGGATAGTGAGTCCCTTTTGTAGGAAATGATCCTTTGTACTTGGAAAGTGAGTCCTTCTTTTGGCAGTAAGCCTCTTTTGAAAATACTATATAGTGTGAGTTAACTCTCACCATGGTTTTTACCTCATTGGGTTTTCCATGCATAAATTTGGTGTTCATTGTGTTGATTTATTTTCTGTTATTTTTGTTTCATGGTCATATTTAATAATAGAATAGTGTGGTTTAACAGTTGATATATGATAAAGTTTTTAGTTGAACTTGTGTGACAACTGATTCACCCCCCTCTCAATTGTCTTGTGCATGTTTAGCAATTGGTATCAGAGCTTTTGGTTCCTTGGTGAAGAGCTTAACCGCTTGAGGAAGATCCTGAAGGTTGGGTGAATGGATGATAAAGGAGAGCTTCAGACTGCTCTTGAAGATCTTGATAAAGTGGAAAGAGAAAACAAAGATTTGAAAGAGAATCTTGATGAAGCAAATGAATGTGTTCGGAAACTGAAGGAACAGTTGAATAAATTTAAGGAAAGACACCGAGAAGTAAGTGAATAGCTAAAACAAGAGATAATTGGGTTGAAAGTGACAGTAGAAGAGAAGAAGAGGATTGAAGAATGTCTGAATACAATGGTGCAGAACAAGTCTGATGAATGCTCTAGACTTTACTAGGAGATAGTAAACTTAAGAGTGGAACTAGAGAAGGCTAAACTCTGTGAGAATAATTTTAGATCTAGCTCCAGTAAACTTGAAGAACTGCAGGCATGTAAAGACAAAGGTGGCTTGGGAGTTGATATTGGTGAAATTTCTAAAGATTTGAAGAAGAATCAAGGCAAGAGGAAGCAGAGAAGGAATTTTCCAAGTAGACCGCCTGTGGCATCAGTAGAGATCTTAGAGCACTGTTGATTGATACACTTGTTGATTCGGTCATTAGGTATGTTGTGTATGGTATTTCATATAAAATTTATTTCAAAAATAGTGAAAGTTCAACTTTGGCGATTGTCGTACATATTTCTCACATGATGGTTAAGGAGAACAGACAATTTGATCTATGTAGCTTGTTACTTGAGAATTTGCTTGAAAATGTTTGAATGTCATTGGTTGAGAATTATCCCTTTCATTTTGGATCCTTGTTAGTGTGTCTGGTGTTTTACTTTCTGAATTCTCTATCGGGAAAAGATAATGTGATGTGGGAATCTAGTATCCCTATTGGAAAGAAAATTTACATATATCTAGAGTCTTTGGAAGATAATATAAACATGTACAGATCATATTTCTCATCTTTGAAAGCAAACCCTTGCTTCGGTATATCTGCATCAAGTCAATTTGAAGTGGTATTTTCCTCTGGAAAAAGAGAAATGGAGGTTGTTATCAGTGATTCCCCTCCAGAATTGAAAATGAGAAAAGAGATAACTGAAGACATCATTGACATTTTAGATGAGAAGTTGAAATAATCTCTGACTGGAACTGAATCCCCTAATCCTAATGACATCCAGTCTATGATAGTTGAAGGAAAAATGAAGAAGATCAATGAACTATGGAATGTTGCCTCGCCTATTGACAAACTAAAAATTGATGATGCTCTGGTAGATTATCTACTTCAAAAAGGTATTGAAGTATCTATTGTTTCTAATTTCTTTCCAGAAAATCTGATTGAGATTGTTGAAGAAAGGATGTTGCTTGAAGATCCAAAAGGGTGTAAGATGGGAATCTTGGTTGAAAGAAGATGTGAAAAATATAAGAAGAGATTGTTTGGATTGATTGTGGAAACAAAGAAGTGTATTAAAGAAATTTCAGATGTTTACAAGTATTGTCTTCGGTGGCTTGCAGCTGTAGACAATTTCAAAATTAGAATTGAAGCGATTGAAGCTAAAGTGAACAACATTGGAAAGAATTTTGATATATTTGAAGATGAAGAAGGGAAGCAAAGAATAAGAGTTGGTGAACTACAGGCTGAACTAATCATTACACAAAGATAGAGAGATGATGTGACAAAGACCTTCTAGCTTCTTAAAGAAATTGTTGAATTCCAGTTAGATCATCTTTTTGGAATTCTCATTGATACAAAAGATGTTGAGAAATAATGCTCTGGTGCAACTTGGTCACCCTCTTTTGCTCTGTTGGGATTATTGGAAATTACATGCAAAATATTGGAGTCTGTTGTATTCAACTGGAAGAAGTTGTATCCAATTCTCAAGGAAAGGTATAAGAAGGTATTCCAGATGAAGAATGTCATCTTCACTTAATTTCTATTTGCTTAAAAGCTCTGCATTGTTGGAAGTTTTTGAAGTTTTTGGAAATCTTTTGAAATTTTGATGTCACCATGTTTACACTCATATTTGGCACCCTTTTCCATTGATGTCAAAGGGGGAGAGTGTTGGAGATAGTGGAGAAAGTAAAGTTTTGAGGAAAGAAGGAGAATTTTGTTTACATGTTTCCATCAATGACAAAGGAGGGGATTGTTGGAAGAATGAGTAGGTTATCTATATGTTGTCATTAATGTCACCATGTTGGTAGATGTTGGTAGATTGGTCCAGTACTCTAAAACCAATGTGTATCACTGACTTATCTTCTCTAGTGGTTGATCTGGTATTTTTGGTGCCTCTTTGGTATACTAATCCACATTTCTCCACAGTTGACATTTTCTAATTGCAGTTTTGGGAAATTACTTATGGATATTAAAGGCATGCATGATCAAGTTATTTTGTGTCTGATTGATTGTACGATGAAGTGACATTATTCTGTTGATTGCATTGAAGACTATACCTAGTTGACTTGTTAAGTTAATTTTGATATGATATGAAAACTTATGTGTGATCTATTTTTTGGTTTGAGCCGACATAATTCAATGTGCTAACGGTTAAATTTCCTTTTGGAAAATATTTTGTAATCTATTGGAGCCGACAATTGATATCTTTTAAAATTGAATTGCATCTAATTAGGCCGACCTAATTGATGCTTGCGATGGAGATCAAATATAAATATCTGGCGAACAATTTTTGAAGAACACAGAGAGAGAGTGTGTGTGTAGACAACAGAGAAGAGATAGAAGAAATAGTGAGTGAGTAATGAATGTGAAGGTGTGATCAAAAAGGCAGCAGTCGATGAGTGAAGAATGAAGGGTGTAAAGTTTGAATACTGAGCATCTCTGAAACTGTATCAACACATGATAGGTGCATCTTTCCAGTTCATTTTGGGTTGTAAAGCCTTATTCTATTTTGTATAATATTTTGTAGGTAGTGAGCCTCTTCTAAAAATACTATATAGTGTGATTTAACCCTCACCGTGGTTTTTCGCTCATTGGGTTTTCCACATAAAAATTTGGTGTTCATTGTGTTGATTTATTTTTTGTTATTTGTGTTTCATGCTAATATTCAAAAACATAATAGTTTGCTTGAATAATTGATATATGATAAATTTTTTAGTTGAACTTGTGTGAAAATTGATTCACCCCCCCTCTTAGTTGTCTTGTGCCTATTTAATAGTTCCAAGATGCCAGCACAGCACACTGTTGTCTAAAAGGCATGCTGGCATCCTAAGCAACAAAGAGCTTAGGAGCTCAAGTGGATAGAACCAGGTTTCACTTCTAGACTCAACTTTGGAATTTACTGAACAAAATAAATGAACAAGAAGCCGAAAACTATAACAAGCACAAGGGGACTTGGAGAGAGCTTACCTTTTGTTGGACGTTCAACTCTTCACTCCAAGCTCCACTTTGCACCTACTCAAAGAAGAACAAGGGGGGAATGTTGGGGCTGTATAGGGGCCTACCTCAGTTAGACCCCCATTTTGGTGTTCCCATCTCCATGGACAACCAAGTTGTAAAGGAGTGTAAATGAAGTAAGCAAAGTGTGTGGTGAAAGCAAAACCCGCTTAGGAGTGGAACCTGCACCACGAGATAGTAAATGAACAAGTAAGGAAGGAGAGTGAAAGAGAGAAAGATTGTTACCCACGGGCCTAGACCCTCTTCGGAGCACACAGACGCACCGTTAAGTGTTTTCTTGAGAGTTATTGCTACTGGAGGGACCTCAATCTAGCATGGCTTCGCTTGTGAGAGTATTGATATCAAGGATGAAGAGAACTCAAGACTAGAGCAAATGACAAGAGAGCTTGAATGAATGACTTCCAAACCCAAATGAGAGCAAGAAAGGGGTTTTTAATGCATGCAAGGGTGGAAAAGAGTCATTTCATTTGAAACCTAACTGCTAGGACACATGTCAAAATATTCAAGATTCCAAATTCCCCATTTCAAACTCTAAAAACTGCGAGGACATTAGTGCGTCGCGCAGACTTCTGCACACCGCACAGGCATCCAAAGCCTAGTTTTTCAAGAAACATGTCATCAAGCTTTTGTTGCTCTGCCACAAGTCTGCATGGAATCACAATCATGAAATTATAACTCATGGGATTGTACCATAGAAAAATGGATCATTGAAATTTTCATGGTCTTTTAGGTCTTTCTCCTATGATGTTTGACTTATCTTGCTTTGATTTAATGTTGCAATTTGGCTTATACATTCACATTAGGTCCTAAATATTCAAATTATGATGTCTTGTGAAGGTGTTGTGAAGTATTGTAACACATTTCTACACTTTTCTAGACTCTTCTCATTATAATTCATCTAAAAATCACCTTTTTATCCCTTATCAAATCCTATTTTAAAGTGTTGTAAAGTCTTGTAACAAGATTTCATGTTTTTCTAGGCTTGGCATCACTAATTACACCTTTCTTATGCTTTATTTGACCCTTTATGCACTCATAAGACTTAATTAAGTGTATTTTTTAATGTAAACCCAACAAACCACATTAAATGCAACTTAATTCCCGACACCCACTTACAAGCCTAGAGTGGGAATCATTCACCATGGGTGACGAATGAGTCCCTCTTGGCTCCAAATTCACAATAATTCAAAATTCCTTTCGGATCTTTATTCAAAAAGACCTTATGTCAACCTATGATGTTGCATCATTGGGTAATTAGGGAATAAGTGTGTGTAAATAAGTGCTTTTCTACCCATTTTACATCTAATTCATCCAAGCATTCATCTCATTCACTAGTTCATTCAAGCATTCAATTGCATTCAAGCATCATTCAATCAAGTAATCATCAAGAAACTTGGAGCAGCCATTGACATATCTTCAGACTTCAACAACAAGGTTTTGGCGAGTTTAGGATATTTGCATGTTGTTATTCATCATTTCCTTCTTTATTTCATTTCATTTCTTTATCAATGGTTTGATTACCAAAGTGGGATTTGACCAAGGCAAATCCCTATACTCTAACCCTTAACCATTTTCCCCCTTTTGCATATGTGTTTGTAGACTTTATATGCATATTTTTCAATAAAATGGGTGTTGAAAGGTGGTCAATAAGTCATCAAAGTGTTTCAAGTCAACTAAACCCTAATTCAAGCTTGGAGACAACCTACAACCCATTTTCTGCAGATTTGACTCTGTTAACCCGACAAGAAGACAAGTGCAGATCTGGACCTACAGAATTGACTCTTGAATTTATAGATTTTTGGAGGAGGACTGATTCACCAACAATGGTGAATGAGTCCCACCTGTAGGCTAGAAAATTTTATTTTTTCAGAATCCAGTTCCCGACAGCCAGAAAGCAATTTTAGGTCTTTTTACTAGTAGGAGGATTGATTCATCACCAATGGCAAATGAGTCCCACTAGTGATCAACAGTGATTTAGATGCCAGTTTTCAAAACCGTCCAAGATCAACATTCAACTTCTAGGTGCACTCTGTTAAACCTCATTCAATTTTGTTTGCATTAGTTCATTTTTGTATACCTCACTGTGTTTTCAAATATTGCATATTTTATTAGTTTTACATTCATAATCAGTCAATTTCATCACTTAATTGCATTTAGATCATTGCATTTAGTCTCAATTTTGTCTTGCATACCTTAGTTTGAGTGAACCACCTCAATTTTGGGGTTCTATCTCTCTCCCTTTAGGTGAAAGATCCTAAGAGTGCAAGAGAAGTACATAGAACACACCTCAAAATTGATGGTTCAGGGATTTTTGTCATTAATGCTCTAAGGTGTCATAAATGCTAGGTAAAAATGCAAAAATGTGGAATTTCCCCTAGGTGCAATTCTGCGACATTACACTAACAAGCATAGGTTTCCCCGTATTAGGGTTATTGAAGGATCGTTTGAATGTTAGGCTTCATCCTCAATTCATACCCCTTTCTAACAAGGTTAATTAATTTATACAATTTTTATGTCTTGTTAGGTTATATCACCTATTGAACATGTACATGCATATATAACCAGACCAAACTCTCTCTTTGAAGAAGTTATAACTCTAGATGAAATTAACTTAACAATATAGCTCTATTAGGATTGATGATGGGTATAACATTTAATTGATCATGTAATAATTATATCCTAACCATTATTATTTTCAAACAATTACTAAGGAAAAGGGAATCATACACATATTATGGGTGAGGTGAGGATTTTTAGCGTGTATTCTAGGAAGGATACAAAACATAACTATTCCCCCAAATTTTTGTTGCCATCTTTAAAGTCTTTACATTGGCACATTATGCTTCAAGGAGGTGCACTTAAATCTTACTCATTCCTATATTAGTTGCAAAAGGTTTTATTTCTTTTTAAATCCACTCTCTTAGGGATACAAATAGCAACTTTATTATTATTATTAGTATTATTAATTTAATCACACATCAACATATCTTGAGTATGGTTTGGTTTTTTTTTTCCAATCAGGTTTTATTATACATAAGTATCATGTTTTCTATGCTGAATTTATTTCACTAGATCTTACTCATTTAAGTCTAACTACCCTACCATTCTATTGAAGCAAAAGAGTGAGTCATTATTTTTATACATTTTATCTCATTTTCCTTTCCTTTCACGCGTATCTATGTTATACCACCATTCAAACTAAGTTTACATATGATGAAATTTCTAGGTCTATGAAACATTAAGCAAGGGTAATCAACCTTACTATTAACTTCAACTTTTGTAAGAGGAGGAAACACGCATTTTCTTAGATAATAACTTATTAAAGCACAAATTTTACCCAAGGACCATCAATCAACACTAATTTTGCCTTGTTGCAATCACAACTTGTTTTTTTTTAAGATATTAATCACCTTAACAAGTCTTATATGCCTAATTGAGGAGGAGGGTAATTATGCCAATAAGTGATTTCTTCTTAACTTTTATCCTCCATCAAGGTGGTCAATATGTTATTCACATGTTTACACTTATTTCAAATAGTTCACGGTAGAGCACATGCTCTAAAGTTTCAAAAAATTCTTACATAAAAGGAGATCCTTCTAAACTTGAATAAGTAGTACGGCTCAATACTTATGAGCATCACAAAAAAATTACCCACAAGACATAAGTATGAAACTAGGGAATTATTTTGAAATGACACCTAAGGTATCACAAGGTTTCTAAGAGGAGGGGTGGGTCTCAAACCCACTTATTATCACTTTTTTTTATTTTTAGCTAAGAGAATTCATGTAGTGACATCCCTACATAAGAACTTAACATTACACACCCAAAATGGATGCTAAAACATTCCCAAGTCAAGGTAGAGTGACCACATTGCACACTTGGGTAGGTCAACATCTATTCTTCTTACTAGGCATAAATTTACTTAATAGGAGTAACCATTACCATAATGCTAGGAAATTTTAACCTAATGCCCCTTGACACCTTAATGTATCAAGAAGTTTGATAGAATGGAACACTAAATCTCATTTTATGAGGTTTGACTAATTCATTAACATGGTTAGGTTGAAATGAATTATGGTACCAAAGTCCTTACTCCTCTTGATATAACTTCAATAAAATCTTATAATGTCCATTATACTAGTATTAGTAGCTTTATTTATAACTATTGATATTATTCTCATTGTTTCCCTCATTATTAGTTTTAATACCCCACAATGTTAATGTTTACATTGTCTCTCATACAACATTACTCGTGGTAATTTTTTTTTTAGACAAAGTAACAATTTATTATCCACTTTTCAAATCCCATGCTACTATCACTAGGACAAACAACCCTATTTACATGGTAGGACATACTCTATTCAACATACCAGAATAATGTGTGTCAGCATCATGTATCAACTACATTCATAATTTCAAGCGAGTTTGCAAGATTCTTAGATAGTTAGGATAGCCTCAAGCACACTATTTATTAGGTAACTAATATTGTGGTTGGAAATGAACTCTATCACAATTTTAAGGCCTTGGTCAATTTTAAAGCTAGTTATACTCTTTCCCACCAATATTTTCCAAGTGAAAACTTAAACGGTTATTTATACCAGTGCATCTAGGAATTACAAGGTGAACCAAAGATTTTTTGGAATGTGGGGGCTCTCTTACACTTCTAGGGTTTTGCACCTAAAAGGAGAGAGGTACAACAAAAACCTTAATGGATCACTTAAGAATAAGCCCTTGAGATTTCAATGCAAAGGAGATTGAAATCTATCAAATGGGATTGTCCTAAAGGCTAAAAACGGATAAAAGAGATTCGCTACCAAATGTAAACCTACAAAATGCAAAATGTTTGAAAACACGGTGTAGTATGCAAAAGGACCTAAAAGGATGAATAGAAATGCAAATAAAATAGAATAGGAAAGCAAAACAAAAAGTGTGCACCTGGAAATGTGTTGAAGACTAGAATGAAGACTAAAAATGTTGTTGATCCTAAAATTTTGACCTACTGGGACTCATTCGCCATTCTAAGCGAATTAGTCCTAGATCTGGAAAACTATGTTGAAGCCTATTTCAGACAAATGGGTATCTAAATCTACAGAAATATCTAAAAAAAGGTATAGTGTGACTCATTCGCCACTAATGGTGAATGAGTCCACTTTGAATTTTCTAAAAACTCAAAAGTGGAATTTGAAGCTCTTGGTCTGCTCTTTCTATACCTCTAGGTGTCTAGATCTGAAACCCTGATTTTTGGCACTGTTGGTGACTTTTTGTGAATATTTTGACCTTTCCAATAGGGAGATGACTCCAAGTTTGAAACCTATTCTTCAATCATGTCCAAGCCATCCGAGAACCTAGATCGTGATGATAGATCTTGAATTTTTTCAACAATGGATGAAGAATCTTGCTCTTGAATGCCTTAGAAGTGATGAATTGACTTGACAACATGTAGGCTTGATGATACTTGCTTGGATAATGGATGGATGAAAGGTCTCCTTTTATAGAGGAGATTTTAGTGAGAGGCTAGGATAAGGATCACGATCAAGGGCCAACATTAAATTAGAAAATAATTTAATCAAGGGTGGAGGTTAATTAAGGGAAGAAAGACATGGATAGATAAAGACTTGAGGTGGAAGATAAGATTGGAACAAAAAAAGAGGTTGTTGGAGAAAATTAAATAATAAAAATTATTTAATTTAGGTGGCCAACATAGGAGAAATAAATAAAATGTTGATTTTATTTATTTAAAAAGAAAGGTGAGAACAAATAATTATATAATTAAATAATTAAAAATAATTATTTAATTATAGAGGAAAGGTGGAGTGTTAAACATTAAATAGTTGAAAACAATTATTTAATGGAGAGGGAAGGGATAATTAAATAATTAAAATAATTATTTAATTAGGGAGATAAAGAAAGGATAAATAATTAAATAAATATAACATTTATTTAATTATAGAGAGAAAAGGCTAATGAATAATTGAATAATTGAATAATTAAAATAATTATTTAATTATAGAACAAGAGGGAAAAGCTAACTTTTGAATTAAAATAATATTTAATTCAAAAGTGGGAAAAAGGACCATTTAAGGCATAAAGAAGCATAAATTTGAATAAGGCAGGCCCAAACAAGTGTGAAAATGTAAAGAGATACATTTTTCTACGCTACATAGGGTACTTAAACCATTTATGCCAAAGAGCACACTTTTTCAAGTGCCTAAGGTATCAAACTCTATACGAGATTTATTGATATATATTTAAACATCTCGAGTGGAGTACCTTATAACCCTATAAATTACATAGCTAGGACTTAGTCATGTGCTTCCCACAATGTGCACAGTTATCAAGTGGCCAATCACACAACATGCCCAGAGTTCCCAGTGTTGCAATCTGGCTCTGATACTAAATGTCATGCCTAAAAATTTCACACCTTTGGACACAACACAATTTTATTTATTTTTTATTTTTTAAACTACAACATGAAACCGCTAATAACTTCTAACCATGACTAATCATGGTTTGCAACTATGTACATTCAATGTATTGTTTGTACAACACCATCATGAGTGCTTTGCTCAAGGGTGAGGTGAGGAAAGGAAGAGCTTCTTGGGGGTATGAATCTAATCTCGCACACCCAACTAAGTTGGTTGGCCTCAATACTCTAGGTCTCAAATTTCAAGTGGCATACCTAGATCTAATTCTTACTAAGCTATTATGCTTGTGTCTTCAAATATGAACTTACATTAATAAACGTCACGAGATCGACGATTAACTCAAGCCTCTCCTATTGTGGTGGCGGTGAAATAAGATTAATATTTAGTTAATAGGATCTCAAAAGGACATATGCTTCCCAAGATGTATACACATTTTTTAGAATAATGGTTATACAATTAATATTATTTTTATAACATGAGAAAAACATTAATTCTCAAATTTACTTGATCAACGCTAATGATGATATTACTATCTAGTCATTGTTGGTGTGAATAAATGTCTTGTACCTAGCTAGTTCACTCACTAGGTAATTAGGGGACATATTCACATGTTAAGTTTACTTAGGATAAGAGATTCTTTCTAGAAGTCTTAGTTGGATTTTCTAGAACTTATCTTATCTAGCTATATTGCATGATTCCTAGGTAGTTAGTTGTCTCATGTCATAGGATTAAGACACTTGTCATGATCTTGTCTAATCCTATCTCTCAACCTTGCCTTTATAAGCAAGGAATCTCATGTAAATTTGCATCATATTCAACCATTAATCAATCTTGCATTGTGAAGCAAGCTTTCTTGTCATTCTCTCTCTTGTGGAAGTGGTTTTGGTCTAGAAACTATTCCTGGGGGTGTTGGGGAGTCACCATTTACTCCCACATGGTATCAAAGCACCAGGTGTTGTAGATTCCTTCCCAAATCTAAGGGTATTGTTTTGGCTTGAAGTTTTTTTTCTGGGTGTAGATTGGGGTTTCAAGGACCTCACGATTGAGATCGGAAGGCTCAGAAGATGAATTTTGACTGTAAATTCATTAATTTTGGGTAAAGTTGTTTTTGAGGCAAAAAAAATTGCTAGGACAATCTTTGGAACGATATGATTTTTCAATTTTCCAAAAAATATTTTTTGCGGCATTATTGTAAAAATTTGGGGCAAATCTTGTATTTCGGGCTATGATTTTCATATAACTTTTTGGGCTCAAATATTTTATTGTAATACATCGGCATATTTTTGCAATGGTTTTGGCTGACATAGGACGCATCCTTTGTTAGCAAAGTACGCAGGTACAGGCACTTTTTTCATCGTCGATTTCTTGTACCAACCTTCTACGTCAAACCCATCCATTTACATCTCTGGTCTTCTGTGTCAAAACTATCCATTTACATCAGCATATTTAGTGTTTTGTAGTCAGCCTGACTTTATATTTCGTCGACATCGAATTCAATCCACAGTGCTTGGTCACCGATGAACTCGTCAGGGCATAGTACCTTATGTGGGTTTTGGTGTCCAATCGATGTCAAATAATTGTTTGAGTCATTGTTGGCATATATCCACAAGCCTTCTCAATGAGCATCGGTATGAAAGTCTTTGTTGGAGGTTTTTATAAAGCATGTTTGTAAAGTTTTGAAAAACCTTTATTTTTTAAGAGCCAAATGTATTAAACACTTGCATATCAAAAAGCATTGTATTAAATGCCTGCAAGTTGAGGCCGATGGGTTTTTATTTTTTGTATTTGTAATGCTAGTGGTCATATGGCTAACATCAGATAAGTGCCCGGGTGCCTTTTTTTGACCCAATTAATCTTTACAGACCTTGTTTTTGCCCCCAAAGTGCCTTTTATAGGCCTTTTTTCATTTTTTCATAACTTTTGCAAATGGAGGCCATTTTTTAGAAACGAGATATCAACGGAAAGCTGGAAGTCTGAATTTTTCAATGGTGCAGAAATTTTGCAAAAAAAATTGTAGTTTTGTGCCATTTTTTCCAAGTTGAAGCCAAATCTTCGCTTTTCACCTCCAAGCTCATATCTTTTTGCTCTGAACTCCGATTTTCTCCAAATTTGCGGCATCGGGAAGGTATTCAGGAACACTTCAAATCTACTAATGCACTTTTTGTAAATTTTTTTCTAGATTTTCATATTTTTAGTTTGTAGTTGATTTGACAGTTTGGGATACATTATTGTAAATTTGCAAAAAAGCGTAATTTTGTTTGGGACAAAGGGGTTGATTTCTTGTATTGTGAGGGAAATTTGTTGTTTCCCCTTTGTAATATTTGATTGTATCATGGATTTTCCAAAATTTGTACTTCTAACTCCATATAACTATCATGAGTGGAGATCTCAAATGGAGTTATTATTGTTAAAATTGAAGTTGCAAAGAATCACATTTGGTCAAGATTCAGAACCCGCAGGAGCTAAAGAGAAGAAAATGGCTTGATAGAAGGGATGAAGCTCTTGGTAATCTTCTTTTTTCCACTTCTCTAGATCTTAAATATCATGTTGCATCTTGCACACATCCTAATCAAGTTTGGACTACTTTAGAGAGTCTCTTTGGTAAGCCAGATAAGATGAGAAAATTTAAGTTGGAGAATGAACTAATGGGTCTTAATCCTTTAGATTTTGACAATATCCAAGACTTCTTCTCTAAGCTCAATTCTCTTAGATTGTAGTTATCTAATTGTGGGGTTACTAAAGAGGATGAATAGTTGATACTTTCTATTCTTCCTAATCTTGGTCTTGATTATTTAGTGTTTGTTTCTACATTCTATGCTACAATGGATGCCCTTGGAAATACATACAAAATGCCTTCTCTTGATGAATTTGTAGCTCAGCTTACAAGGGAACAAGCAAAGTTGGTACACATGGGCACATTGAAGTCTTCTACATCTCATGCTCTTGTTGCAAAGGATACAAAGGCTTCAAGTGGAAAAGGTAAGAAGCAGAACAAGGCTCCCGATTCTAATGAGCAAGGTAAAGATTCTCATTCACATAGCACTCCCGAGTCCACATCCTCTTCAAAAGGGGAATCATCTAAAAAGAAGTTCAAATGTGCATATTACAAAAGATTAGGACATGATGGGCATAGATGTTATAATAATAAGATTGATGAACTCACACACCTTCTTCAAAAGAATAACATTCAGCTTCCCTCATCAGTGTCTTCTACTTTTTCTTCAACATCTCAATCGGCAACCCCCTCATCATCATCTCAGTCAAAGAACACAACATCTACTTCTGGGCTACATAAAATGAAAGGACAAGCACTCTTGGCCTCTGCGCGTCCTGAATCTAATAGATGGCTTCTTGATTCAAGGGCATCTAATCATATGGCATCTTCTATGGATATGTTCTCTTCTTTTGAGCCTTGTAATTCACCTCATATATTGATGGGTAACAATACATATATGAAGGTAAGTGGGAAGGGTTCTATTGACATGGGGGAGGGTACATTCAATGATGTACTTTGTGTTCCTTCCTTGTCCACCAATCTCCTTTCTATTTATCAAATTAATCATGGGGGTCAAGATAAAACAATTGAGTTCACTCCAGATAGAGTGTACATAAGGGATTTGGAGACTAGGGATATTGTTGCTATCGGGATGGTTGATCATTCATCTCGTGTATATTCATTTTCACATTTTTCTTCAAAAGAAGATAATGTTCCTTTGAATTCATCACACACTCCATTGAGTGTGAACAATGTTAGTGAGGAGAAGTTTGGTCATCTACACCTTGGTATTCTAGAGACCAGTGTTGAGCTTCCTACTCCTCCACCTCCTGCTTCTTCATCCATTAATGCTTTTATTCAACAAGATGATCATATTTTTTCAGATCTTGCTTTGTGGGATGAATATTTGGCAGGTATCTCTAACTTGTTCATGAAGTCTCATATTGCAGATTTGGAGGACACACTTGAGGGGATTTCTCTCCTCTTTGATGACAATTTTAGCACAACTGTTATACCATCTTCTTTGACTTTGAAGATTGAAAATCATAAGTCTCCTCCTTCACTTGATTTGTCATGTTTCTTGGTTAAGTTTGACCATGATTATGTTGTAACTTATTCAAGCTTGGAGGCTCTTCATCAGTTTTCATAGGCATACATGTTGAGTGTTCAATCTTCCTCCTTTCAATTGGATATGGAGTGGCTTCTACATCAGCTTATGATAATGTTTCTTCCTAAGGGAAGATGTGTTTCTTACAGACATTGGGTCATCTTTTGTTTTTAGGCATTCTTCATCGACTTTGGAGCTTCTTCATTATGGGAGGGATATCTTATCTCTCTACTTCCCTCTTATGGGGGGGTCATTGATTGTATATACATGATGGATGTAGTCCTTGGGGGTATCATTGAGTCCTCCATACATCATGTTTGTTGTTTTGTTTTCTCTCTTTTGGAGAGGAGTTTTGTCCCACTAGGTTTTCTCCTTTTCTCCACTTGTGAGTGATTTTTCATTTGCATTTGCATTGTAAATGGGTACCTAACATGGCCTAGTAGTCGGGACCCATAGTCATGTAGTTTGTATAGTAATCTTCTCCCTAAGTTGCACTTAAAGGGGGGTGCTAGTGTGAATAAATGTCTTGTACCTAGCTAATTCACTCACTAGGTAATTAGGGGACATATTCACATGTTAAGTTTACTTAGGATAAAAGATTATTTCTAGAAGTCTTAGTTGGCTTTTCTAGAACTTATCTTATCTAGCTATATTGCATGATTCCTAGGTAGTTAGTTGTCTCATGTCATAGGATTAAGACACTTGTCATTATCTTGTCTAATCTTATCTCTCAACCTTTCCTTTATAAGCAAGGCATCTCATATGCATTTGCATCATATTCAACCATTAATCAATCTTTCATTGTGAAGCATGATTTCTTGTCATTCTCTCTCTTTTGGAAGTGGTTTTGGTCTAGCAATTGTTCCTGGGGGTGTTGGGGAGTCACCATTTACTCCCACAGTCATTACTTAAATGATAATATACTAATTTTGTTGCTTGCCCATCAACTCAAGGTCTCTTATGGTTATTATTTAATACATAACAAAAATCTCAATACTAGTGTTATTATTGGTCAATAACCAATATCAACAACATAATTATCTAATTTCCTTACATCAATTAATAAATTAATCCCGCTCAATAGAATGATAGTATTAAGGTATTAAATCTCAAATTTATAAAAAAGAAAAGAGTCACTTCCATTAACTATAATGTCATTGACTAATCTTGACTTTACATCAATATCATTAGTACCCTTCGATCTAAACATTAAGGTTACTACCTAATTTCTAATTATCAAAACAATATGTTGCTATCAATTAATGTTAATAAAATTACCCTCAAATCGTTTTATTATCGATGTTCTCGATTACTCGCATTAATAATATTATTATTTAATTTAGAATTAACATCAAATATTATTGTTATTTAACCAATATTAACATTATTATTGACTCTCAATTTACCAATAGCCAACTTAGTATTGTTAGCCAACTAACCAGATTAAAATCTTAACATCTATTTAACATTACCTATTATAATCATAATATTTATGTTATATGGAACTCTACCAATGTAAATAATAATTATAATAACCACAAGAATACCAATGTTGTTAATTACACTTACTATGTATCCCATCATTAAGAATAATTATTAAACCACAAGTATACCAATGTTGTTAATTACACTTGCTACAACTTGAAATAAGGTCTCGATGAGGGTTTTAAAGTATGTTTATTAAATGAAAATTTCAGCCTAGATCCTAATAATGAGCACATTAAGGTTTTTGCATTATGACATCATTTACCCTACACAGTAGAGTACATCACTTTGCATTAACGTTTATAGCCGTCCTAATTTTTACCATACATTGGCTCGAATTAATTTAGTTTTTTTTTTTACGCCAAGCCGCATAACCCTACAATGGCAACACGTGCTTATAGGAGGCTTGCACAATCCGTAAAAGAAAAATAAAAAGCAACAAACATTTAACAATATTTATTTATATAAAAAATAAAAAAGAAACACAATAATTATTTAAAAAATCCATGGCCATAATCTTATCCTTACAGCAAATTTGGGGGAGAGATGCAAAGAGAAGGGTGAAAAATAGCAAGGAAACGAAACCCTTAAAGTTTAACCTACTCGCTATGAAGCTTGGCCGACTGGCTACATGATGGAGGCAGCTAAAAGAAGGGCATTCACCATGCTGGTAGAGAGTTTCCCCATTTTCCTCTGCTCATGGAACCCTGACGCCTCCATTTCGCCTTGTTAATCTCTTCTCAATAGATTTCTTTTGTTTTAATCATGTCTCTTAACTTTCCACAAGGCGAAGATCCAAATCTCTTCTTCTTGGTGGGAATTCTAAAGCATTTTTCCTTGCCTCTACTGCTACAGCAACAACCTGTTTATTAACCAGATTTTGTTTTTTTTATTAAATGCTTTGTTTCATTTGTTCGATACAGTGCTGCAAGTGGTAAGGAACCTTAAACTCCCCCTAACCCTCAGCTCGGTGTGAGTGCAGGTATATGCCAATCAGCGTCCACTCTATTGACTCGAGGACCCGAGGGAGAGGTTATCAGCGATTCAAATAGGGCGTTCTTCCACAGGGAAAATAACTATCCCAGGAAGGGGTTTCATAGGGACCATTAAATCTTGTAATATGTATCACTCTGGAATAAAAATTATTCATCATCATTTTTTTCTGGTATTTTCCACACTTCAGCAGTGTCTAGATACAACTCTAGGGCAACGACCTTTGTGAGCAGGTCAACCCCTTCCCAGGGTCGCGCCCTGTCAGGTGGTTTGGCGACGCCCTCCCAACCAAACTAACTTAGCACCTTTACTTTCATCAACCAAAGTATTTAATTTTCAAATGGAAATAGTAACTATATCTTCCTCCTTAAGATATAATATATTTTCTTGAGAACATAGCACATTTCTTAAGAATAGAATACATTACTTGGAAATAGATTTTCATTTCTTAATTATCATGTAATATTTGAAACAGAATGCCTCTTTTAAACATAATATACTTCTTGAGAATAGAATAAATTTTTCTGAATATGATGCATATCTTAAATAGAATCCAAAATACATTTTTTTTGTTTGAGAATAGAATATTAACAAGCACATTCTTCTAAACAGCGTGTTTTTCTATTGGAACAGAGCATTTTTTTTAAATAGAACCCATAACTTAGCACCTCATTTCTTTAGCAACATCGCTTCTCAGGTCTGCAACTCCATCAAGTTTCAACCTACACAAAGAGATAAAGCTTTTTCCCAAGCCATGGGGTGCTCACCACCCAACCATAGGCTGGAAAACTACCCACCCCCAAATTGGGAGGCTACCAAATTGACCTAGGTAATACACACAACCACCCTTCCCAAAAAAAAAACACAATTTCACATGGTTTTACACAAGAAACCACATCTTTAGGCTAGATAGAAACACAACACAAAGACCAATTAGTGGTCTTATGGGGAGAGGCTGGGAGGATCACAGCCATAGGGAAAACTACCTTTGAATACTTCATAGAAGTTACCAACCAGCAAACTTTATCCATCCACATATTTTCTCAACTTCTCATTCTCTACAAAAGGGTACTCTTACCCTTGGGTACTCATACCCATTCTACCCACAACTGTAAACACCATTTTCTTTTTCAATAAAATATGCTTATGCCCTCATGGGGATCTCTGCCCCTTTATCCCCCATATGGGTTTCTCACTACCAATGTTGGGGAGCCAACCCAACAAGAATACACAAGTTCTAAAGCACTACGCAAACAAAAATTCAACAAAACATCCCAATAAAACAAGACATAGCATAGATTTAACACATACACAATCAACCAAATGATAGGGTGAAGATCCTACCTTTAAAATATGATAAGATTTTGTTGTTTACTCTCTCAATCCTTCTATCCACCCTTCTATCTCTTCCTGTCTCCTCTCCTTCCTTGGCAAAAACAAGAATGAATCCCCCCAAAACTTGGCAACAATCTCTTTCAAATTCTTCTTCCAATAGCCCCAATTACCATGTCCTCCTTTCCTTTATGAGTTATGGCCTTCACATGGGCTATATGCACTCATTTTCATCACTATAAGAGGGGTCATTAATGAGATATGACCATGATTACAGTCTAAAAATACCCCCTAACCTTTAGGTCATAGGCCTAGGGTGTACAATAAGCAATTATTAACTAAAATCAAGACCAAATTGACCCCTAAAATTGTCTTAAATAACAATTCCGATTTGACCATTTCCTTTTGAGAACACATTTGTTTTCCCACAATTCAACATTTACACACTACCCCACTATGCATAACACAAATTACAAATATTTAACACAACACGTAAGACTCTACCCTTTCTATGTGGCTTAGTCGGCTTTAATAGGGTGACACAACAGGGTCTTTTTTAGTAGCCTCCAATCCCATGGCTAAGGGGAATTAACCTACACACTTCATGAAAGCATTAGTCCAACCACCAAGGAAATTAAATCAAAGTGCATAATATAACATAGTACAGTACATATCACATTCAATTGTACACACACGCATAAGTGTAATTTACAGTTTTCCTTTTCAAACATTCAAACACATGTTACAATTCAAAGCAATATCCTTTTTACTTATACTACATTAATCCAATGTTCATAATCATTTGCATAGTCATTCAATTATTCTCTTGTAATCACATAATATCACATTTGCATTCACATTGTATGGTAATTCAAAAATTCATCTGATTAACACAATATCGCATATTCTACTCTAAGCATGTTATTTCAATTCTCATAGTCATTCATGGTATCAATGTAATGAACTAATTAACATACTCATTAAATTGTGGTCCATGAAGGTAATTAATCTAGCATGCACAATAATAGGTAAGTTCAATGTTCACAACCATCCATCATAGAATATAGGATAAAAGTATAAATTATCAAAGTACAATCATGCAAACTACAACAAAACATAATGCCCATAGGTCTAGCTAAAAATGGTCCTCACACCCTAATTGACCTAAGACGACAAAATAATACAACACAACATCACACACAACAACATTACACAAAATACAACACATACATTTTTTTATAAAAAAATTATTTACATAATTTTAAATATAGAACTTAAATATTGATGGTGATAAAAACTAAGTTGCATATCAAGTTATCATATTTTATATAATTTGTTGTGATTAATTGAAAAAAAAAATGAAGTTTTAAAAGCTATTAATTATGTAATTTGCAATAATGTTAATAATTAATGGTCAAATGGACAATGTCTTTAGTAATGTGCAAGAAGTTTTTGTCATTTGAAATAATCTTAATTATGTAGACATGATTATGTCATGTGAATAATGGAATATATGATGTTTAAAATGTGTATTTTATCATTATGGTGTCATGGTTCTATCGTGTGAATTGCATTCATAAAGTGAATTCATGATTTCCTTTTCAATGTTGTTTCCATAAGGGAAACTTATGATTGTCCATTGTGAATCATTTAATAAAGGAGGCAACTTGTGTTGTGATTTATAAATGATAAATTTTTTTAAAAAAATTATGATTTGTAACTTTAGTGTTAAGATCAAAATTAATAAATTCTTACACAAAAATAAACATTAGCCAAAAAAAAATTAAAATGCAAGGGACACAAGATACGGACCTTAAAAATGGCCTTGGCCTATTGACCATTCTTTAAGTTGTAAAAAAAATACATGACCTTTAGGAATGGCCATGGCCAATGACCATTCTCTTGGTATTTGAAAGAGGTTTTTAGACCCCTTCCAATAAAATTTTGATTAAACATTACATTTGTACATGTTCCAAAGCTACTAGGTCAATGTAATTGACCAAAATATTACTAAAGAAATGATAAATATTGAAAAAACTAGTTGACAAAGATGCTTAGCCTTCTTTGAAATCTTTGTTATCAAACTTTCGGGAAACCTACCTATTCCAAGAGCAGCTAGTTATAACTACAATTTTTTTTCTTGCAAAATGTTGAGTCAAAAGGATACAATAATTTTCATTGAGGAAGTCACTGGAAGGGGTTGTGAGCTTGTACTATCTACTTAAATTGTGTATAGCTTCATTACTAATTTAGTCATACATCAATTACCATAATGTAACAGATATCAAATATTAGATTAGACAAAAATTGTAAGTTTCCTAGATAGTAAATAGGAAATATTTCAATAAATTTCTATAAAAATTAAGTTAGGATGCTAGAAGATTCACAAACTTTGCAAGTACACAAACATAAAAAAACTAAAAATCCCATAGATAGAAAACTAATTGAGTTTGAAAAAGACTACTAGGTAAAAGTACAAAGTTGTGTCACACTTTTATAAAAGAAATAGTCAACACTGATCCAACTTTTAAACTTGAATCACTAAAAAGTAGCATATATGTTTTGAATTTTGAAATGATGTATAATAAAATGTGTATTTTTTAGTATATTTTATGTTTGTATTTTTAAAAAAAATTAAAAAATTATTTGAATATATTTTTTTTAATTGACACTATAACTTAGTTGTTAATAAAATGTTGAAAAATGAAGTTACATGAGACATCAATCTTTATATAGTATTTTTTGTTTTCGTTCAATTCTTGTATGTGTATTTATAATTTGAAACTTTAGTCCATGCATATATTTTTATCCATTTATAAAATTGTGCATGAATTAAAACATAGTTGTTTCTATTCCACATCAACTTTCATATTAACAATTTATCTAAAATAGAAAAAAAATCTACCACCTTGATATAGATTCTTTTATCCACTATATCATATTTTTTCAATTTTTTTAATAAATTTTAGTATTTTTCCTTGACATGGTAATCAACGTAATATTTTTTGTGTTGATAACCTACTTTTAGTAAAAATTAAAAATAAAATAGTAATAGTAATTAAACTATTAAACATACATATTTTTGAAAAAGTTCTACATTTATGGATCTACAAAAGAGTATTATTATATTTTTAAAAATATGTTATTTACATGAATAGGAGTTGTTGAAACATCAAGTTTTTCAAATAATTTTATTTTTTTAGTAAATTGGCCTCAAAGTGATGCTATATATGCATTTAACCAACAATCTTAGTTGGAAAAGTTGTGGACATATATATAACTTAGTTAGAATGAATCTTATTAGATCATATGTTTGAACAACAATGTTTTTTAGTTAGAAATACTTAAATCCACTTCTGCTGATAAGTTGGCCTAAAGTGTGACACAAATTTGTACTTTTACCCTACTAATTAAATAATAAGTTAAAAATCACAAAGTGTGCATAGTTTTTTTATGAGGTGGGAAAGAAGTAATATGTTTTGGTAAGTGTGCACAATTTTTTATGATTTTGGAAGGAAGCAATATGTTTTGGATGCACCATTATAGGCCTAACAATTTATTTCCAATTAAATAGAGGGATTTGGACCATAATGGCATCTATATTTTCCCATTATAGAATAAATTGCAGCAAAAACTTAAAATAAAATTACATGCCTGAAAGGAATTAGGAAGGTGGCCTACAAAAGCCCTATATCTTGAACCATTTATGGCCATTTTAACCCATTCTACTTGGACATAAATACAACACATGTAACGCCCCGCTAAGGGACTCAATGGATTAACACAAAAGACGTCAAACATCATGCCAATCATTTTTTTTTAAGAAATTGAAGTGACACTAACTAATGAAACTCAACACATTTACATGGATAACATCATTATATTAACATCATATCATAATCACATTATGATCTAAAAGTAACATTAATCATAGCTCACTTACACACCTATCCACCATGGTCCCCTAATGTCACTACTATGACACATCTACACTAACTAAACCTATAGAAAGACATACAATAAACTTAGAACACATCCAGTCAATTCTTTGAATGTAAATTAAATCTCATACATCAAATTACATATGATAACATAACTTAATTATAATTAAACCTCATCTAACACTAAGTCAATATAAACCTAATCCTAATCAACACCATGAAATAGGTACATAAGATATATCACATCTAATACTACATTAATTTCATATGCATCATAAATGCAACATTCCTACATTAACCTCTCCATTACATAATAAACAACAAATAATACATCTCCAAGATTACATCAATTCATTTGCATTTCCTATGCAAGAATGCTACAATGTACAAGATTCATTCATCTGAGAGGTACATATATATAAAATAAATATTGGACACAATTTTCTTAGAAATATCATCTACACTATTAAACCAACTCTAAAATGATGTGGAAGGAAAGACTCTCGATGTTACACACGAATTTTACCACCTAAACCCCAATGGATGGTTGGAAAATACTACCCTACCACGTGGAAGCTTAAGACCCACTCCCTCCATGCTAGGAGACAACACTAGGCCCCACACACAAGCAAGCAACAAAAATAGCAAGTAGTTGACACTAAACATCCAAAGGAGACTACCTAAAATAAGAATCAACCAAAAATCACAAGAACTTTTACAAAGACTTTCAAATACTTCTAGAGGCCCAACACATAACACAAACGGATAGGAAACCCAAAAACTGATCATTATACCACAACACATACAATGAAGCACATTATATCATTTTCACAATCTTATAACATAATATCCAACTTTAATTTCCTTTCTCAATAGTTCATAATCAGTACAAGCAATGCATAACCTTGGTACAAATGATCCTTACATGGTACAGAAGCCCAACACAAGATTTCACAAATAGGAAGGGATTATCAACATTAGTCAAGTCTGTCAACCATAAAACAGTCAAATCAACTCAAAATCCAAATCCGTCAAAAAACCATTTCTGATTTGGCCCTTGACTACTCAGAAACATGAGTGGAATTGACCAAAAATTACTCAAATTTTCACAAAATGCAAAACAAACAAATAGCTCCCATAAAAACCCTCTTTTTGGCATACCTAATTACAGTCAAGCATCAAAATGAGAAACCCAACAACCAGATCTTTTCCAGTTTATCAAAAACATTAAAACCTCAATTAATTTAACCCTTTTCAAATGCCTATAAATATAAAATGCATAAATTAACAAAATCAAGAAAATCCTTACCTCAAATTCGAAGAACAATGATGAAAAAGAAGTTGAAAACCCGAAAAATCCTCCAAGCTAAAATCACCAATCAAGAACCATGATCAAAAGCCAAAATATCTATTCAAACTAGCAGTAATAAATTCTCATGAATTCACAATGAAAAATCCAACCACCCTTTTCAAATCTCGTCTCAAATCACTCAAAATCTCACCAAAAACATCAAAATTCATCACAATTCTTTCAACTTTCAAAACCCTCAAATTGCAACAACTCTCACACCAAGAAAAATTCTCTCTTTCACAATATCACAACTATCCAACTAAAAAGGAAACCTGAAAATGAGACTGTTTCAAAAATAATTAATTAATAAATAAATTCCAATTCCATATTCCTTTTCAATCAATTAAACACTAATTAATTTTTAATTCCATTTCTCAATAAAATAAACATCATTCAATAAACCACAATTAAATAATCAAATGGTCCTTTTTCCAAAATCAATAAACAATAACATAATGATAATAAACATAACAAGCAACAATAATTCCAGACAAACCACTTTGTTGAAGTAGTTGCAACCTGTCATAGCATTAAGTTGGCTAGAGACAAGGGGATCTCTAAGCTCTGGATCAAAGGGGATTCCCTAAATATTGTTAATTGTCTAAGAAAAGGGTCCCCCCCTCTTGGACTATTAAAAATTTCATACTGGATGCCCTTACTTTAAGTCAAGAGTTTGATGAAATTTATATTTCCCATGCTTATAGAGAGGCGAATTTTGTGGCTGATTGGTTGGTGAATTTTGGGGTGACGTCAACAAGATTTTGGGAAGCAAATGACTTCCTTCCTATTGAATTAAGCACTCTAATTCATAATGACACACCTTAGCATGTTGGCATTGGCCACCTCCTTGTCTTTTGGAATGTGTGGGCATTATGGAGTTTTCTGGTTGATTAGACTCTTCACGCAGATGATGCTTATTGGAATTTTTGGTCATTCAAATCTAAGTTGTATGAGCCTCTTCTTCATTATTGCTATCGGTACCATCCCTAGAAAATGCACATGCTTTTTGGGTGTTCATCTTCCTCTCACCTCTTTGTTTTTCTATCTTTGTGTGTGGTTTCTCTCTGCAAGTGCTTCGATGATGGGTGGGGATAGGTGTATAATGGAGCCTCTTTCATGTGAAGACATCAAAACCGATGCTGATGTCTAGGCTATTCTACAGAGGGGTGGTGTGACCCCTTTCATGGAGAGGCTACATGGATTTAAGGCTAGTGTGTCAAATATTTTGTTAATGCTTAGCATGGATGCGTGCTCAACATGTTTGGTAGGGATACTATGATCAATGAAGACTTCATTGTGAAAGTGACGGGTATGTCAATGAAAGGCAGAATATTCTACAGGGACAAAAATCTCTCGCAGTTGGCCAAGAAAAAATTTCTCTGGGACAAAGAACAGGCTAAAATGGTTAGATTGGACTGTGGTGGGTATGACAGGACCAAGATTAAACCCATCTGGTAGGATGTGGCGGTGGCTTTGATGCGGTACTTTACCCTCGATGACAAATACAGAATGTTGTATGGTCACCATTTCATGCTATTGAATCACTTTCAACATGGTAAGCTTGTGTCCTCATTTTACCTTTTGATGTCTTTGGAGGAAGGAATTTCAAGTTTCAGGAAGAACCCTAGAAACCCTTTTCTACATGAGGGTTTGATGTTGCTCATTGTAGATTTTATTAAAGTTAATTGCATTGTTGGAGCTCCTCGGTCTCCTGTTTCAAAAAAGAAGAGGAAAGGGAGTGGGAAATTTCAGATTGAGGAGATTCTAGAGAGTGAGGGAACGGAATTTGAAGAGGAATCAGAAGGTTGGTCTAATGGGTACAACACTGACCTTGATTACATGCCCTCATCTAGAGGGATAAAACCCTCAACTTCCAAGGCAAAATCTTCCCTCCCGCATGTTAAACACAAACTCAAGGAGGCTTTCATGGAGGGTGCAAAGGAGAGACTTTGTGGTGGTCAGAAGGCCAAGGGTCATTCTAAGGATGTGGGGGATAAATCTCAGTAGGTGGCGGAGGATATCCAGGGTGATGGGATGGGGAATGATGGCGTCAATGGGTCCCCTCTTGTTGGTAAGGGGAATTATGTGGTCAATGTGGATGAATCTGCTCAAGGGTCGACATCCAAGGACAGGGGTAAAGCCAATATTTTCCCTAATGTGTCTCAAGATGAGGATCCTTATGCTAGTTCGCAACAGGGAAGGGGAGTGTTTTGGGGGGCTATGGATTTTTTGTAGGCGTCTGGTTTGGTAAAAGAAGGGGCTGATATTTCTTTTAATTTACTGATGTGGCTAGTTCAAGAGGTGTAGGACCTCCACAATAAGCTTGACACTATTGCTCGTTGAAACATTTTCAATCTACGTAGTATTAAGGAGGACTCCATCTTCGGGTTGACTAGGTCATTAAATTCTAATGTAGGTTGTGTGGTGGATGAGCTGGCTAATCTAAAGAAATATTATGGACCGAGGCTAACATTGTTGGAAAAGCATAATAGGTAGCTCCATAAGGACATGGATATGATTATTAATATTAGTAAGGAAAAGTTGGAGGCTTCAGCTAAAGGTATGGTCTTCCTCAACCAGAAGGCTAAGGAATGGACGGGCAGAGGACTATTTGAAGAACATGTGAGCAAGGATAGGGAGGAAAGTTTTTTCATGGAAATGCATACCACAGATTTGGATGTTGGACCAAGTGTGCATACTTGGAGTAAAACCAAGAAGTGAAAAATAGTCTCTAGACAAGATGTTGAGGATATCATGGAGATGCATGATAGGCTAGCATTTAAGGATATGGAAGTGGAAAAGATGTTCAAAGAACTTCTCTAATGGTTATTTGTTTTGCTCTGCTATTTTTTGTTTTTTGTTGTTTCTTTTCGCTGATGTTCTGGTAATCAACTTATTTTTGGTGTTTTTGGTGGGCAATCCATTGTTTCATCTTTTCTACCATTGTTTCTTTTTGTTCAAGGTTTCAGGTACCCTTCAAAACTTATTTATCGTTAATCAAAAATAAGTAACAATAATGAACATAATGATATTCACATACTAACATAACAACTAATCAATATTAACACTTAGCGATAGTAAATAATACCCTTACATAAATAATAACAATTATAATAATAAAAATAATCCAATATTCACTCACACCAAAGAATAACTATAGCAATATATATACATACATATAATAACATTAAATCACACTTTAACACTCACATGACAATCATAATTACCATCAACATATCCAACCTAGAAGCTAACTTCACTTAAATAGGTCACAATCAAAGACTAAGCATAAACCACAAAATAACTTCTTACTGAAAGGAGACATTCACATCAAAACATAAATAATGAGAATGATCACAACTGTGACTAACCTAACTTACCAAGGACTTAGCACTATTTGAGTTGAATCCATACTCAAAGCTAGACATTGGAGTCACACAATCACATAACCCAATAGAAACATTCACACAAGTGCAACACTCCAACCATAGGGTAAAGGAGATTGGGCATTGTCCCATGACAACCCGAAAAAGGTGGTCACACACTGAATCAATTGTCCCTAATTTGGGACAATGGATAGGGTTAGGGTATAACTTGGGCCTAGATGTTATCTCCTCAACCACCATTGGGATTAGAGGCATGCTCAAACCTACTAATTCAAGTGGAGATGTAGCCTAGTACCTATTCACTCAAACATACAAGTTAGAGCACATGTACATAATAGTCGAAGCACTAGGAAAGGAACTCTAGCAATCGTATCTCATTCTCGTATGTCCCCCCATTCGTCCAATGGTATGATGTCACTCTTTCCTCCTAACTAAAGCACTAAAAGAAACTCATGTCCCTTTTGCAACCACAACACTTGAACACAAGTCAGTACATCTTCATAACAATAAAGATGATCATAATCAAGATCATAATGACATGTCAACACAATAATAATATATTAGAATCAAGTGAAAACCCTAAAGGTAACCAAAGTACTCCCATCACATCAATATTTCCATAGCATGAATCCTAGTAATGGTCATGTCTGAACACACACACACATCATGATAAACCTATCCTTAAACATATATAATAAGTCCTATCCAAACCTTCACACATAGTCCATAAATTCATAATATACAACATCAACTACTTAACATCATTAGCACATACCTTTAAATAGCCATATTATTATACCTTCATCTCCAAGTTCCAAATCCAAACTACCTACACACCCATGGTGAGAATGGACGGGCACTACATTCCCCCCCCCCCCTAAAACTTGGCTTACTCATGGAAGTCACAAACTAGGGTGGAAACATAACACATTAGTACCGTAAATTTATATTACCAACATCAAAGTTGATTCCTTACATCAAAATAATATACACTATTTTTTCCTATGAAAATAATTCATCTCACAAGGATATATACTTATATAGTCCATTTCAAACATGACCAATCCTTTTAGTTTTCAATGTCCCAATAATAACACAATCAAGACTTTCATTTTAAAAATGATTCCATAGTACATAAACCACTCAAAATCCTTACATATTAGCATTAACACCCATCAGTTTCTTTCAGGACAAAGAAAACATTGCACCCTTTTAATCCTAACTAGAAGAATTTCTCATAACAAAAACATATAAAAGTATTCAATTTCAAATGCATTACCATTTCATTTTCTTTACCCTTAAATTACAATTCCTCTTCCAATATACTGTTAAGCAATCAATACATCAAAATGCTACACTTCCATGAAACACAACATAATTATACACATAAAGTGCATATTTTTCATTAAATATCCATCATTTACAAACAAGACATTCCACTTTATTCATTTTACAACACTAAATCTCATAACATATTAAATAAAAGATCATGATTTTACACCTTTTTAGAAGCATGGAAACACAATTTATCATTTCATAAGTACTATATTCATGATTTAACATGCATTCTTCACATACACACAAATTCACATCACTAAGAATCACATCACAAGGCTACACAAGGGTCCATCTGGACATCGGGAAGCAACATAGTAATCCATGATACATAATCCATGAGCCAAGAGCCAATATCCATCTCACATAATACATACCTCACACTCAGTGGCTTGATGGTGTTAGGCCACACACACATGGTGATACCATCCAAACAAGACCACAATGATCTATCTCTTGTTTTATGTGGTTAGCCTCCAAGAAATAGTCATCACACATAGGTGGGTAGTGGGTCCTAGTTGTATAAAAACCTCACATACCCCCATCCTCAAGGTTCCTTATGTCTGCTTCCTCGTATACACTCACCAAGTCTACCTCATACGTCCTTGGAGAGGAATCACAATATGATACATGGCCGACATCGAAAACAATAAGGATAAACTAGTTTAGCCACCAAAGTTAAAGAAAGATCAAATAAAAATTCAATTTCAACAATAAAGCAAGAAATATGTATAATTTCAACACTAAATCAAATGTAACCATGAGGGCTATGCATAAATCAAGATCACAAGGTGTGGCTAAACCATCACAATCAAATATAAACAAAATGTTGATCTTCACAATCAATAGAAAATCATCAATATCATAAATAAAATACACAACCTTCGAAATTACACTATACAACACTGTGTGACTAGATACTAGCCACCAAACGAGGAAGGAGGGAACAACGTCAGTTTAAAGTAGTAGCCCTCATGTGGTGTAGAGTGAGCATGCCATCCACATGGCTTAGAGTGTACTCCTTAGCTACACCCTTCATCATGTCATCACGTGGCATGGACTAGCCAAGTGGCCCACACACTCCTTGGATGCCCGCATGGGATGTGCACCTCAGCTCCCATCCCACATCACATCTTAGTGTGGCATGGTCATACACTAGCAAGAGAAGGCATGTACTAGTCATATGTCACATGGTAGTGTGTTTGTGGCTCTGTAGAAGTAGGCACACGCAAAACACACCCCGCATAGTGATACCTCATGGAGAAGGCACACATAGGTACTCGTCATAGGTAGAGGTATACATGGCTAGGACATACCCATCTGCTAACCAACCCAAACACTGTCGAAAGGAAACATGAGTATCTCTCTACAAGTTTGTGAGGCCCCATTATGCTCATCACACAAGTAGGCTATCATAACACAATCTCATAGTGCACCTTCATGCATCTATGCGCGTGGCATCGTGTCCTCAATTCCAACTCGCGACCATCAACAACACGGCATCATCACCAGCACTATGTCAGAACATCAGTGGGGTGTGGCATCATACCTATTGCATCATGTCAAAACATGTGCAGATACAGAATCCATCTTAGCATGGGTAAAAAACCTCCCTCCACATGTTGGACCTCATATATATATATATATATATATATACATGGGGCACATGGTCTCACTTGGGTTGTCCATGCAAGTCCCTCTCACCCTAGACCCCGGCCCCCAACTAACAACTCATGTGGCATATCATACCTTTCATGAAGACAAGGTAGATGATCATCTAAGAAATACCATCAATATGTTCAAGAGCTGTGGGGATTAGGCTAGCACATATGGATCAAGTACCATGATCCATCCCAAGGGGAAGTAGTGAGTACTTTCCTTGTGATTGGTTGAGCTAAGACCGCTTTGCACCGCAATATGCATATGTTGCACACACCGCCCAAGGAACTTTGTGGCTGCTACTACCCCTTCACGGGTTGAGGGACTAGAGAACCAAAAGAAAAAGAGTCTGTGAAACTATCTTTTGGCTACTCTTATATATAAATTTCAACCACATGTGGGTTGGCCCTCAATCAGGTAACAAACATACAAGCACACATAATGGTATGGTTAATCCCACACCAAAAAAATACATGTTCCCCATGGGAACACAAAGCAAGTATGGGGTATTCACAACACTCAACCAATGCATAGTTATTGGTTTCTCACATTTACGGGGGGTTACATTTACATACTCAATTCCATTACTACTCAAGGATCACATACCATAAGTACATTTATTTCCATAACCAATTTGATTCCCTTTCCAAAATCATATCATTACATATTATCCATAACCCTTTATCATTTTTTCTTTCACTCTACTCTTTTCCATATATCACATAATGCTAAATATCAATGTCATGATCATTATGATCACTTAACAACTCCACTTAACAAATTCACATTCACTTTGATTCATTTGGTATAACATTATATCCTCATAACATATGCATATGCAAACTAACTTTTCTTTCACACAATAAGAATTTTACATAAGCACCATGAATTTATAATAAGCACCATGAATTTATAAATGCATCCAAAAATCATTAATACTTTCACATCAATATTCATGCATCCAGAGTTCAACAAATTATACACAAGTTCCATATTCACAAAAGAACAAAAATGATCCTCTTTCTATTATAATGTGGTTTAATACTAATTCTCTTTATTAACTATATGTGGGTTAAGAGAAAGAGGAAACAAGGTAATTTAATTTGATGCAAGCAACTTTTGAACTCACCCTTTCCAAACAAAGCACCTATATGAAGGAAAATTAAGTCTTAACTACCACCCACAACCAGGTTTTCCATTTCTAAACATAACTAAACACAAGATCAGGATTCCATTACATCACTTTGCATGCATTATATCAATCACAAAATATAGACAATAATTCATTTATAAACTACCTACATACTTTTCCTTAGTCTATTCTAACAACCCTTTTACATGCAGTATATTCTTAACATTATGAAAATGCGTTGAAAAACATATGGGTGTAGACACTTCTACAAACCATAGAAAAACACACGAAGAGATGACACACTCAGGCCAAGACTTCCCTTTTAAACCACATAACATACATTCCCACTTGCATAGAACCACATAAGTAGCCTAACTATGCAAAATAACATCTTATCCTAATGCACATGCATTCCAAGACTAAATTTGTACCTTTAAAGAACTAGAAATCATGGAAATGAAACAAGGTCACACAAGAAAAATATCAATAGTTACAAGCATCCAAGGAAACACACCCAATAGAAGAATACACAAAGTGTCTAATCCTCTATATAACATCTCAACTAGGTGTTTAGATTAAAACATGGTATCTAACACAAGGGTCCCTATGACCTTCTATCCACACAACAGACATCTGAGAACACACGCATAAGAAAAGTTACTATAACAAGACATGGGCGACAACATTAACCAGAGATCCCAGCGCTACAACACTAGCTCTGATACCAAATGTAATGCCCCGCTAAGGGACCCGGTGGATTAACACAAAAGACCTCAAACATCATGCCAATAAAAAAAAATTAAAGAAACTAAAGTGACACTAACTAATGCAACTCAACAATTTTATATGGATAACATCATTACATTAACATCATATCATAATCACATTATGATCTAAAAGTAACATTAATCATAGCCCACTTACACACGTATCCACCATGGTCCCCTAATGTCACTATTATGACACATCTACACTATCTACACCTGTAGAAAGACATATGATACACTAAGAACACATCTAATCAATTCTTTGAATGTAAATTAAATCTCATACATCAAATTGCATATGATAACATAACTTAATTATAATTAAACCTCATCTAACACTAAGCCAATATGAACCTAATCCTAATCAACACTATGAAATAGGTACATAAGATATATCACATCTAATACTACATTAAGTTCATATGCATCATAAATAAAGCATTCCTACATTAACCTTTCCATTACATGATAAACAACAAATAATACATCTCCAAGATTACATCAATTCATTTACATTTCCTATGCAAAAATGCTACAATGTACAAGATTCATTCATCTAAGAGGTACATATATATATATAATACATATTGGACACAATTTTCTTAGAAATATCATCTGCACCATAAAGCCAGCTCTAGAATGATGTGGAAGGAAAGACTCCATGTTGCACATGAATTGTACCACCTAAACCCTAATGGATGGTTGGAAAATACCACCCTGCCACATGGAACCTTGAGGCCCACTCCCTCTATGCTAGGAGACAACACTAGGCCCCACACACAAGCAAGCAATAGAAACATCAAGTGGCTAACACTAAACATCCAAAGGAAACTACCTAAGACAAGAATCAACCAAAAATCACAAGGACATTCACAAAGACTTTCAAATACTTCTAGAGGCCCAACACATAACACAAACGGATAGGAAACCCAAAATCTAATCATTATACCACAGAAAATATAATGAAACACATTACATCATTTGTACAATCTTATAACATGATAGCCAACTTTAATTTCTCTTTCTCAACAGTTCATAATCAATATCACCAATGCATAACCTTGGTACAATTGATCCTTACATAGTACAAAATCCCAACATAAGCTTTCACAAATAGGAAGGGATTATCAACATACAAACAGTAAACATATTCAAGCATAGATGGTACAACACAATATAGATCAAAGGATATAGCTATATGCTCCTATACAACCTTCAGAACAAAGTAAATCCCTCTTGACAGTAGTCAAGTCTGCCAACCATAAAATAGTAAAATAAACTTGAAATCCAAATCCGTCAAAAACCCATTTCTGATTTGACCCTCAACTACTCAGCAATGTGAGAAAAATTGACCAAAAATGACTCAAAAATTCACAAAATGTGAAACAAACAAACAGATCCCTTAAAAACCCTCTTTTTGACATACCTGATTACAATCAAGCATCAAAATGAGAAACCCAGCAACTAGATCTTTTCTAGTTTATCAAAAAAATTAAAACCTCAATTAATTTAACCCTTTTCAAATACTTATAAATCTGAAATGTATAAATTAACAAAACCAAGAAAATCCTTACCTCAAATTTGAAGAACAATGATGAAAACGAAGTTGAAACCCTGAAAAATTCTCCAAGCTTAAATCACCAATCAAGAACCACAATCAGAAGCCAAAATATCCATTCAAACTAGAAGCAATAAATTCTCATGAATTCACAACGAAAAATCCAACCACCCTTTTCAAATCTTGTCTCAAATCACTCGAAATCTCACCAAAAAACATTAAAATTCATCACAATTCTTTCAACTTTCAAAACCCCCAAATTGCAACAACTCTCACACCAAGAAAAATTCCCTCTTTCACAATATCACAACTATCCAACTAAAAGGAAACCCAAAAATGAGACAGTTTCAAAAATAATTAATTAATAAATAAATACCAATTCCAAATTCATTTTCAATTAATTAAACACTAATTAATTTTTTAATTCCATTTCTCAATAAAATAAACATTATTCATAAACCATAATTAAATAATCAAATGGTCCTTTTTCCAAAATCAATAAACAATAACATAATGATAATAAGCATAACAAGCAACAATAATGAACATAATGATATGCACATACTAACATAACAACTAATTAATATTAACACTTAGCAATAGTAAATAATACCCTTACATAAATAATAATAATTATAATAATAATAATCCAATATTCACTAAACACCAAAGAATAACCATAGCAATATATATACTTATATATAATAACATTAAATCACACTTAACTTGTCATAAAAGAGTAGTTTGTTTCTGAGGAGGACGCGGATTATGTCCCAGATTCTCTTGCCTCCATGGAGGTGGCTTCGCAACCCCCTAAATTGGGTAAGTCTAGAAAAGGGGTGTCAAGCCCTAATAAGAGCTATGAGACCTATAGTGAGGATAATGTTGTTGAGAAGCTAAATAGATGCGTGAAGGATAAGATTGAAATTACTGGTGAGGTGTCCTCACCACCCCCTTGTTTTGGGGACTAAGCCAAAGAGGGATCTAGAGACGGATAGTAACAAGAAAATTGTTGTTAGGATTGCTAGCCAGTTGTTTGAAAACCAAGCTACTTCTCCCCTTAAGGTGGCTGGTGGGATGGTTGTTGTGGACTCCCTGGGTGTGGTCTTCGACTTGTAGAAGAGAAGGAAGTCTATTGCTAAGGAAATTGTTGACTCTATTTAGAAAATTCAAATGTTAGTTGTTGTTGGTAAGGATAAGGAGGTTTGTGTTAGTCAGGATAAGGTAAACTCCTCCCAAGAGGAAGGTGTTGGGGGTAAGGGTGTTTTTAACATTTACCATAAAGATATTTCTGATGTTCTTGGGATGGCTAGATAGGGATCCATTGTTTTGTTCAAATTGTTTAAATGGGTGTTTCATGAACTTAACATGACCAATGTTAAAGTTTGGGGTGTGATGAGTAAATTTGGTGAGTCTTCAGTTTAGAATCAGATTGATGAACTATTTAACTCTTTAAAAATTGTGGTGGATGAAACAATGAAGATGAAGTATATGCTTGAGGAAAGAATTCTCACCCTTGAGGACCAAATGGAGAGGGTTTGTGCTAATCTGGAGAAGGGTGGGGAGGGAACTAAATTTGTGGTGAATTTTGAGTCTGTTGGCATTTCTTCTCCTTTTGAAAGTGCCAAGAAATGCAAGGAGATTGCTCATGGTGAGGATACTGGTGTTGGTGGTAAGCTTATGGAGGAAGATGTTTCTATTGATAAGGCTAGTGGGAAGTAGAATGTTTTGATTAGTGAGGTGAATGTGGGTGGGCTCGGGGCTAGAACACGAAACAAGACCAAGGTACAAGCTAGGACTCCTGCTAAAGATTCATCTAAAGTCATAGATGACTGTCAGAAGGTTGTGGCGAGTGACATGGAGGTTGTTGATATCCTAAAAAATATGTAGTGTTGTTGCTTTTGTCCCTACTTTTTGGATGTTGTCGCGATGATGATGTGTTGTGTTTTGGTTGCTATGTTCTTTTTGTAGTTATCTTTTGGTTCAATTGCTCTTTTTTGTAAAGGGTTATGGGCCCCTTCAAAACCCATTTTTACCTCTAATCAAAAACATTAAATCACACTTTAACACTCACTTGACAATTATAATTACCATCAACATATCCGACCTAGAATCTAACTTCACTTAAATAGGTCACAATTAGAGACTAAGCATAAACCAAAAAATAACTTCTTACTAAAAGGAGACATTCACATTAAAACATAAATAATGAGAATGATCACAACAATGACTAACCTAACTTACCAAAGGACTTAGCACCATTTGAGTTGAATCCATACTCAAAGCTAGAAATTGGAGTCACACAATCACATAACCCAACAAAAACATTTACATAAGTGCAACACTCCAACCATAAGGTAAAGGAGATCGGACATTGTCCCATGACAACCTAAAAAGGCGGTCAAATCAATTATCCCTAATTGGGGACAATGGCTAGGGTTAGGGTATAACTTGGGCTTAGATGTTATCTCCTCAACCACCATTAGGATTAGAGGCACGCTCAAACCTACTAATTCAGGTGGAGACATAGCCTAGTACCTGTTCACTCAAAAATACAAATTAGAGCACATGTTCATAATAGTCGAAGCACGAGGAAAGGAACTCTAGCAATCATATCTCATTCTCGTATGTCCCCCCATTCGTCCAATGGTATGATGCCACTATTTCCTCCTAACTAAAGCACTAAGAGAAGCTCATGTCCCTTCTGCAACCACAACACTTGAACACAAGTCAGTACATCTTCATGACAATAAAGAATCAAAATCATAATCATAATGACATGTCAACAAAATAATAATATATTAGAATCAAGTAAAAACCCTAAAGGTAACCAAAGTACTCCCATCACATCAATATGTCCATAGCATGCATCCTAGTAATGGTCATGTCTGAACACACACACACATCATTATAAACCTATCCTTAAGCATATATAATAAGTCCTATCCTAACATTCACACATAGTCCATAAATTCATAATATACAACAACAACTACTTAACATCATTAGCACATACCTTTAAATATCCCTATTATTTTACCTTCATCTCTAAGTTCCAAAGCCAAACTACCTGCACATCCACGGTGAGAATGGACGGGCACTACAACACAACCAATCTAGAAGGGCACAAGATTTAAGTTACAAACCTCATCTAGTAACTTACAAATTACCATATCAATTTCTAAAGTGGTTTATTTATTGAATCCCATATTGCTAGTCCAAAGGCTTTTCTTCTATCGTAGTTGATTTAAATAATCTTCATTAACCTAGATGGTATTGCATATTTTGTTTTATAAAACAAGGTTGGATCTGACACACCCATTCAATATAGCACAATTATATCCTTTTTCATTATTTTTTCTTACTCCTTACTTACACCACCCAAATTTACATATATCTCAAATCCCAACCCTCATTCCCAGTAAGAATGCTTATAGGAGGTTCATGACATAACCTATGCTCAAGGGAGGTTCATGACATAACCTTTTAAGGTTTGGGGCACAATATGTCTCCTTCATTGTGCATAGCATGCATGACAATTGATTCAAACTTGGCATATTCTCTTGTTACTAGTGGTTGGTTTGTGATTATGGAATTCATCCAACAGAGGTAGTCTCTTCATGCATGTATATAAGACATGGATTACACAATTGGTTTAGGGATGACCAACTCTTTCATGAAAGTCGGGTGTTTAACAAAGGGAAGAGGTTCTATATAGCCTTGTGGAACAAAGGTTTCATATAGGGCTTGACTTACAACATGCCTTTGGAACTACATGTAACCATACAAGCATTTGGTCTTCTTTCTATACCTCCATGACATTGGTTGTAAGTGTTGTGTATTTATGTTAAGGTATTTAGATTCATGTCCTCCTTGTTCTTATTGTTTTTTTTATATACATTGGTATGGGTTGGTGCTCTCATAATTTTTCTCTATTTTTAATATGGTTTGTATCTTGGAGCTCATGGATTCTTTTAGTGTCAAAATTTGTCCCACTCTAATGAGATTCAATATTAGGAAGAAAAGAGAAAGAATATATACAGTGCAATAAATTCTAAAGAAAGTCACTCAACCTATCATTCTCAATCTTGATTTCAATTCATTTAAATTATGGGATTAAGATAAAACCAAGCAAGTATTAAGATAAAACAATTTGTAATGTAAAGAATGGTTAATTGGTGGGAAGAGAAAAATAGCAAATAGAAATACCTGAATATAGATGTGATGATGGATACTAAGCACAAAGCCTTCAATTTCATGCAAATGAACATGTCCCTATTAAATTCTCAACCCCTATCTCCCCCCCCTCTTTGTGGTTATTTCATTCAACCCAAAATGAGTAGGTCCCTATGACATTATCAACCTTTGTACCTCTCCTTTTGATTGTTCGGGAAGGAGAAAGTAGAGATTGGAGAGGGAATTGGCTTGTAGCACAACTCCTCCATCCTTCCTCACTTGCTCTACACAAACTTCAATTTCTCTAGATGACGGGCACTATGCAACAACATTGGAAATCTTGCATGCCCACCACTATCATTCTCTGACTCATCATCAATATTACTCTCCCTCTTTCTCTGTGTCAATAGTTACCTTTTAAAAAACATATTGATGGTAGTCTGGCTCATCATTTTTCTTTGTTTCCACTACTTTCCACATTTGCTCCACTCATTAAAAACACATACAAATCATGAATCGAACATCCAATAAGATGATTCTCTTAAGCATGAATAAAGTTTGAAGTAATTTAGAAAAGTAAATAAAAATTACTCACTGTGAGAACCCACCTATAGATGGGCATGACAGATATGCATGAAGGATAAAATAAAATCTTTAACATAATAAATTAAATATTGTGTGGTTTGTAAGAACTAATGGAATTTTTAAGTGTAGTTGAAGAGGAACTAAAATTACATGGTAATAGAAAAGAAATGCATGTGTCATTTAACGAAGAAATAAAAAGTTTCTAAATGAAAGAAATACACTTAGATAATAAGGAATAAAATTATAATAAAGATTCCAAACAAATATACATAATTGGTGCTATACCAAAGGAATGGGATGGGAAAATCAATTTTGAAGGAGACGTATTATTGGATATTAATAACTTCCCAATTGAGATAGACAAAGCCATAGAATCAAGTGCCTAGAAAGAACCATAGAATATTGCACCATAGATAGTCGTTGGATAGTTGTTGTCATAGATGTATTGGCTGCACACATCCATGCATCATGTTGCATACCATATAATCTAATAGTTTTTGTCAAGGAAGTACACTTTGTAGCTAACAAAATTCAAGGTTGTACTATCTATAGCCACCAAACTCTACAGCGAACTCCAAACAAACTCTGTAGTACTAATGTCATGCCACCTACTCTTATTAATAAATCAAATTATATTTTAAATTAAAGTATAACATTATTAAATATTATATTTTGTTCTTATAAAATAATATATTTATTAATTAATTAAATTTCTATATAAATCTTCTTTTTTTTTAAATGTATATTTGCTCTTTAAAAAATATAATATAGATATTAAAATAAATTTTAAATTTTAAATATATTTTTAAAATAATCAATATTTTTTAATTTATTATTAATAAAAGAAATAATATTAGTATATTTTAAAAAATAAAATTATATATTATATATTATATTTTAAAATTCTTATTTTAATGTTTATTTAAAATTTTAGTTTTTTTTTTTAATATTTAAATTATACTTTATACAAAGTAAATATAATGGTCAATATCAATATTTAATTGTATTTTTATTTATGTATGTGTTGGTAAAGTTTGATTTCAATTTTGAGTAATTATATAAAGTTTTTTTTATTGTGGTTTTCTTTTTTATTTAAATTTGATTGAGTGTATGTGTTTAAGTATTTTTATTTTTTAAAAATAAAATAAAAAATATAGGATGATTGTATTATATAAAAAAAAAATTAAGATAAGCTACTAAAAATTGCTATAAGATTATCTCATATATATTTTTAGTTTATATGGTTTTTTTTAAATAATTTTTTTTTTATAGCAAAAGGCAAGATGTTGTAATTATATTAATATAATAACATAGATAATTACATAGTATATC
This sequence comes from Sequoia sempervirens, assembly GCA_007258455.2. Classification (NCBI taxonomy): domain Eukaryota; kingdom Viridiplantae; phylum Streptophyta; class Pinopsida; order Cupressales; family Cupressaceae; genus Sequoia; species Sequoia sempervirens. The sequence goes on along the minus strand of VDFB02264763.1, from coordinate 48,105 downwards.
AACTATAAAGCTAATGAAATATGAAAACCTTAACCACCCCAGCTATCCCAAAAACATACAAAACTATTGTATCCCCTATACAAGCTTACTACTTCCCATTTCCTTACATTTCAAACCCTACTACCTTATCATAACATTCCCATATATAGTGATATATATGTAGTATAAACAAAAATAAAAATTTTAAAATTACAAACTATCCACCCCTATGAACTAGATTCACCAAATTTTCACCCTAGCCCTCACAAGCTAACATCTGCACTTGGCTTGCTGCTTGTGCTTGTGAATGGACTGTAATGTTGGTGTATGGAATCTAGAGATTGACCCTGTTAGCATGTCAAACTGGTGGAGGAATTTTGTCTTTCCGACCTTGGATGTAGTCGTGTGTCAAGATAAAAGAGAGAGCATGAAATTTCCTATTAAAATTATCAAATTCTTCCCTCGAAAATTCAAAATGGTATATGTTCAAGGCTATGTACAAGTAGCTCAATGAACTTCTGAGCAGGGATAGTTTCATTGCTTCATAGACATCCACATACCTCTACTTATAAAGGAGATAATGTTGTAGAAATAAGCCCCTTACAAACCCTTTTCCCTGAGTAAATTCGTAAGCCTGGACGCCTTTCAACAAAGCCCCATCTTTTAAAATAAGTTGTCTTAGTATTTGAAGGATAATTCAAATTAATAGGAATAGTTACAAAAAAAAACTATTTTCCAAACAAACTTGATCATCAAATTAAGGTCTTAATTTGTAATACTTTTCAAAATATTTTTTAATAAATGCTTAGATGTATGTAAAAAATAATTATATTACATAGATAAATCTAGATTAATATATATATTAGATTTATATAAAAAATTATGAATTAAAAAAATAATATTTTATAATTTTATACTTTATTTTAAAATATAATTTGGTATATTAATAAGAGTAGGTGGCGTGGCATTAGTACTGTAGAGTTTTTTTGGAGTTTGCTAAAGAGTTTAGTGGCTACAGACAGTACGACCTTGACTTGGAGTTCGTTGCAAAATTTGTTAGCTATGGAGTGTACTTGTCTGACAAAAACCATTAGATTATATGGTATGCGACATGATTCATGGATGTGGGTAGTCAATGCATCTGCGGGGCTAGATAGCCGTTGCCTACATCTATGGGATTGGATAGCCACTACCTCCAAGATTGTGATAGGGAGTGAATGGAAAAACTTTAAAGCACAACAAGAATTTTGGACAGTATTAGTTGGCATTGAATCTAGTGGAGATCAATTAGTGGGGATCATTGTCAGGAAGGGGGAGGGACATCACATTGGAAGAATGCAATACACAAACTCAGGAGCAATAGAAAGCATTGTTGCCAAAATGAGAGAATGGCAGAGAGTTGTGCCAGGTTATGAAAGGGAATCTAGATTAAGTGACTAAAGCAGGTGTAGTTTGGCATAAGAATTTTGAGTAGAGTCAACTTCTTCTAGTCATTTAACATAACAAAAAAATAAAAAAGAGAGAGAAACTAGGTATTCTCAATCTCTATTCTACCTATATAAATTGTATGTCTTGAGAAAGAAGGAAGAAGAAGCCTAAAGCACAATCAATTTAGGATGCATATGTCAAATAGTTAATTTCAAACACTACACCATAAAGAAACAAGATAGACCATAATATCATTAATTAAGCTTGCAATATTTGGTGATGTTAATATATTTTCTTACTTCATCCATCCCAAGTAAAATGGATGAGGGTGATCATATTCCTTTAATGTAATCTTCTAGAACTAACTTTTGGTAAAATAAAATTTCTTAAGAAAATGATTTACAATTGCCAAATACATTTGCGTGAAAGTTTCTAAAGTTTTTTTTTAACAAATCTATTTTGCACATATCCTACAGCTAATGCATATCGATAGATTGCTCTCTCAAATACTCTATTATACAATTTACTTTCTAGCTTATACCTTTACAATTTGCATGCATGTCTGCCAAGGTTTATTTCATAATATCTTATGCATACTTAAATTACATGAAATATTAATTCCTTCAAAGAGTTTGTATCTGGGTTGTGTTTATTCTTTATGCATCTAGGTGATCCCACAATACTTGTTTACACTTTCTCAGAGATCCTATTTTTTGTTAAAATCGCATATTTTTAGAAAATATAATGATTTAAGCCAAGTGAAAATTTTCTTTTAAAGGATTCCAATTGAAGAGGGTTTGATCAAACCACCTTAGATCAAACCCCCTTCGATATAACCCCGCTAGTTTTAAACCATACCTATAACAGAGTCTCCTTTACACCCATCAACATGTTGATAAAAAACCAATTTTGATTTATCTTTTGGGGGATCAAATGAATTCATTTAAAATTTATTTTTTTGTATGTAGTCCTTATTATAAGCTTCCCAAAAAGTATAATTTTAAATAAATTTAATTTGATTATTATATTTATTTTTTATTTCTTGTGAATGTAGGGTTTTCACCAAAAATCAAGCTCTTTATTCTGCACATATAGAAAAAATATTTAGTAAAACACTATGAAACCAAATGAAAGTGCTAGATATTGTAGTTACAAAAATAAATTTGAAAAAAATAGAATTTTATCCTTCATGGAAAAAAAAGTTATGTTGTATACAGTGAGCATCACTCCTTAAAAATGGTGTTTACTCAAAAAACTAGTTTTTGAAGGAGATGGAAAAAGAAGTGTAATCTAATTCCAAAAATTTTGAAAAAAACATATTTAGAATCTACAGACAAAATTTCACAAATCACTAGTTTGCATCATCTTCAAATTCCTCATGGTTTAGCCGCTATAGGTGCCTGGAAATGAAGATTTAGTTAGAAAAAATCAGTTTAGTGTCCAGTTTGGCCAAAAATTGTAAACCAGTATTGTGGAATCACCTATCCCTATTCTATGCAAGTGTGTTGATGACATGTTTAGTGACTATCTCTATAGAATCTCTGCTCCCATGATAAAGATCTAATTTCTATTAGCTCTATTGTGACTTTAATTTGATTTTTCACTATTATATTTTTTGATAAATTATATAAGTTGAACTATTCCTCAAATAGCCATATTTTCCTGAAAGGATTTCCTTCTATAATAGAGACATATAGGTATTTGAATGGTCTTTATCTACAGGCTGAATATTATATCAAACTTTCATTTTAGTAATTTGTTCACTCTGATTGTGCATTTATCATTTACTATCCTTCCTTGTTAAAGTGCCTCTCATCTATATGAGATAGTTATAATGTAACATGGGAGATCACATGCCCACAAGCTAAAGAAGCCAATGTGCTTGTTGTATTTTCATGTCTAACCCCCTTAACCATGCACACGCCATTCTTAGGAGCTATTATATAATTACTCAAAATTGAAAACCAAACTTTGACAACACATACATAAATAAAAATACAATTAAATATTGATATTGACTATTATATTTACTTTGTATAAAGTATTATTTAAATATTAAAAATATATATAATTTTAAATAAACATTAAAATAAGAATTTTAAAATATATAATATATAATTTTAAAACTTATTTTAAAATATACTAATATTATTTCTTTTATGAATAATAATTTTTAAAAAAATATTAGTATATTTTAAAAATAAATTTAAAATTTTAGATTTATTTTAATATCTATATTATATTTTTTAAAGAGCAAATATTTTTTTTAAGATAGATTTATAAAAAAATTTATGAATTAAAAAATATATATTTTATAAGAACAAAATATAATATTTTATAATGTTATCCTTCATTTTAAAATATAATTTGATTTATTAATATTAGTATCTAGCATGACATTAGTACTGCAAATACTACTCTTATTAATAAATCAAATTATAATTTAAAATAAAGTATAACATTATAAAATATTATATTTTATTCTTATAAAATAATATTTTTTTGTATTAAGTATAGAGGAATCAATATTTACATATTACAATCTATAAGTTTTACTTCAAAAGCCCAATTTCAAGACTATCCTAGTTACAACATATCATCAGACTAACCCCTGTTATATGAAGTATATCATCAGTTACAAAATATCATCAAAGTATCCCCTGTTGTATGAAGTATATACCCTGTTACATTTTGATACATTGCTTAAGACTATTATCACTAGATACAACTTATATTAGGTACTAGCTACACAAAAACCCGGACAAGTATATACCATTATCTTTCACAAGTATATATACGAAGCAGAATATACAAAATACCCTTTGTTGTCCCATATTAGAAGTTACTCAACCCTGTTTGTATCTTTCATTGCCACTAATATCTCTTCTACTATAGTTCATCTATAGAAGGTTCTGGTGCCCTGCTACTCTACTCTTCCATAGGCACAACTAATACACCTTTGTTCAAAGTCTTGTCAAGTTTGGTGCTCTGCTCCTCCATTAGATCTTTTTGAAATGCTTGCAGTGCCCTTAAAAAAAATCCACCCCAGGGTGACCTTCATGCCACATATGTCCATATCTAGCCTCAAGGATGCCAATGGTTATTTCTTTGTTCTCCAAGTATTTCCAAAACTTTTCCTTCAAAAGTTCCACCGTGATATAAACCTGCATAGCAACATTATAGAGCATGAGTCTTTTATAAGACTCGGTAAGCAACATTTTCCTTCCTTGAAACCTATCTTCAGTCTAAGCTTTCCATATGGCCCACCAAATGTCAGTTGAAAGACAATGTCAGAATAATGCAGCAGTTTTTCCCATTTTTACATCAATGATTAAATAAAATCTTTTCAGGAAGAGGATCACCATTATTTCCCCAAATATTTTGTTTATTGCAAAACATGTTCCAAATTTCTTTAGCAAAAATATAATCAAAGAAAATGTGGTTAATTGTCTCAGGTATTCTGCATAAACTACACATGTTAATGTCATCATATTTGCTTCTAAAAGAGAGTTTCTGAATTATTAGGTGACATCTGAAATAGGCTTTCTTAGCCTCCATTTCTTTAAGCCAGTTCTTCTGAAAGATTTTTTGCCACTGGTTTTTATTTAGATTCATTTTCCAACTTTTGTTCACATGCTTTGTTAGATCTATTTGTTATGTTAGCATGGATTATAATTCTTTTGCTTTGGTTTTCATCACATTATTGTCATTTTTCCAATGGAATTCTTTAAATTGAGAGATATCAATTTTAGACTCCGCTGGGAATTTTACCTGGCTACAAACTTCCCTTAAAATTATGTAATTCCTCTAGTTATTGTGAGGTATATTGAATTTTGAGCTAAGGTCATTCCAATCTTTTAGCTTGCCATTTTTTTAGAATTTCACTGAAGCATTTAATTCCTTTTTGAGCCCAGTTTTTTGTTGAGCATCCCTAAATTAAAGTAAGTGGGTTTCCTTTATGCTTTAAGCTACACCATATTGATCTATTAGTCTAGATGATCCTATTATCACTTTTGGTGAAGTGGTAGTTGGTTAAGCACTTTTTAATTATTTCCCACGCCTTCCAAATGGTCTTGAATGCATTGGATCTTGTAGGTGACATAGTCCATTCACTACTATGAACATACTGAAGGGAAAAGATTTCCATGATTTTGCTTGCTTGGGGGCAGCATTGAGAATATTTTGTCTAATTAGCACCTTCCATGGCTCCCCACCTTCGAAGGCTTTGATCACCCACTTAGCTGGCAGGGAAATACCTTGTAGTCTCAGGTCTTTCAACCCTAGGCCACCTTTGGATTTTGGTATAGTGCACCATTCCCATTTCACTGAGTGCCTTTTCCTCTTTCCTTTACCATCCGACCAAATAAATTCTCTTATCCTTTTCTGGATAGCATTAATCCGGTAAGAGTTGAAAAATCATATAGAGACAAAATAGATACTGTAAACCTGAAGCCTTCCAGCCAAGGAGAGGAAGTCTCTATTCCACTTAGCAATTTTCTTTTCTATCTTGTCTCTTATCCATAGCCATATTTTAATAATATTTTTTAATTCATAAATTTTTATATAAATATAATTTAAAAAAATATTTTCTTTTTAAAAAATATAATATAGATATTAAAATAAATCTAAAATTTTAAATTTGTTTTTAAAATATACCGATGATTTTTCTAATTTATTATTAATAAAAGAAATAATATTTGTATATTTTAAAATTCTTATTTTAATATTTATTTAAAATTTTAGATTTTTTAAATATTTAAATTATACTTTATACAAAGTAAATATAATAGTCAATATCAATATTTAATTGTATTTTTATTTATGTATGTGTTGTCAAAGTTTGGTCTTCAGCTTTGAGTAAATATATAAAGATTTTGTTTTGATTATATGGGAAAAACAGGTTTTGAAGGGACCCGAAACCCTTTACAACTTTAGGCACAAAATGTTACTCAAAATATACAATGCTAGACAATCAGCAGCATCCCAAAAATCCAAAAACAACAAAAGATACAAACAGTTGCTCAAAAGATCAACAAAGAATACCAGCAGCCAAACAACAACAAGCTCTAACAAAGCTAAACCACACGTGCAGTCTTTTGACCACCACAAACAAACTTAACAAGAGATTGAGAGGACTAATTATGCTTAGGAAGACCTCTCTTCCTTCTTTGTGCAACCATCCAAGAAAGATCATCCTCTAAAGGATTAGAGCAAGGGGAGGATGGGGGACAAGCCACCAAAGTACCTGGAATGTCATTCCCACAAACAATAACAGCAACAAGAGCTACAGATAAACTTGTAATCACAGCACCATCAGCAAAATCATTAGCAGCAACCTCACCAGTCGCAGCAGCAAAATTAGGCAAACCAACCGCATTAGTAGTTGTTGCATACAAACCAGCAGTTGCAGATGGACCAACAGAACTAGAAGCCCCAACAGCAATGGAAGGAAACTACAAACCATCAGCAAAAGAAGCCATGAATTTAGGGGCCAAGATATCATCCCCAAAATCATCATCCAAAGATTCTCCCACAGTAAGATGTTCACAAAGAGCATCTTTCCACCAAGTAGCATAACTCCGACGAGATTTCTAACAGTCAACAGCCAAATGACCAAGTAGCATAACTCTGACGAGATTTCTTTTTTATTTAAATTTGATTGAGTGTATGCGTTTAATTATTTTAATTTTTTTTAAATAAAATAAAAAATATAGGATGATTGTATTATATAAAAAAAAATGAAATTTAAGATAAGCTATTAAAAAATACTATAAGATTATCTCATATATATTTTTAGTTTATATGTTTTTTTTAAATAAGTCATGTCTTAGTATTTGAAGGATAGTTTCAAATTCATAGGAATAGTTACAAAAAGATTATTTGACAAATAAACTTCATCATCAAATCTAACTCTTATTTTGTAATAATTAAAAAAAATCATAAATTTTTATTTGTGTATAAAAAATAATTGTATTATATAGATAAATCTAGATTAATTAATTAAAAGTATATATATATATATATATATATATATATATATATATATATATTAGATTTATATAAAAATTTATGAATGAAAAAAATATTATTTTATAAGAACAAAACATAATATTTTATAATGTTTCACTTTATTTTAAAATATAATTTTATTTATTAATAAGAGGAGGTGGTGTGACATTAGTATTGTAGAGTTTGTTTGGAGTTTGTTGCAAAGTTTGGTGGCTACAAACAGTATTACCTTGACTTAGAGTTCAATGCAAAATTTGTTAGCTACAGAGTGTACTTCCCTAACAAAAACCCTTAGATTATATGGTATGTAACATGATGCATGGATATGGGCAGCCACTGCATCTATGGGGTTGGATAGTTGATGCCTCCAAGATTATGATAGGGAGTCATTGGAAAAAATTTGGAGCACAACAAGCATTTTGGACAATATTAGTTGGCATTGAAATCCAGTGGAGATCAATTAGTGAGGGATCATTGCCAAAAAGGGGGAGGGACATCACATTGGAAGAATGCAATACATGGAATCGAAAGCAGTAGAGAGAAATGTTGTCAAAATGAGGGAATAGCAGAGAGTTGTATCAGGTTACATAAGGGCAACTGGATTGAGTGACTAAAGCAGGTGCAGTTCAGCATAAGAATTTTGAGTAGAGTCGATTTCTTCCAATCATTTAACATAACAAAAAAATAAAAAAGAGAGAGAAACTAGGTATCTTAATCTCTATTCTACCTGTATAAATTGTATGTCTTGAGAAAAAAAGGAAGAAGAAGCTTAAAGTACAATCGATTTCAGATGCATATGTCAAATAGTTAATGCCAAACACTACACCATAAAGAAACAAGATGGATCATAATATCATTAATTAAGCTTCCAATATTCGGTGATGTTAATCTTTTCTCTCATCCCAAATAAAATGGATGAGGGTGATCATATTATTTTAATGTAATCTTCTCTACTAGCTTTTGGTAAAATAAACTTGCTTAAGACAATGATTTACAACTACTAAATACATTTTCGTGAAAGTTTCTAATGTTTTTTTTAGCAAATCTATTTTGCACATATCCTACAACCAATGCATGTCAATAGATTGCTCTCTCAAATACTTTGTTATGCAGTAGTCTAGCTTGTACCTTTGCAATTTGCATGCATGTCTGCCAAGGTTTATTTCATACATATCTTATGCTCACTTACATTCCATGAAATATTAATGCTTTCGGTTGTGTTTATTCTTTGTGCATCCCCATTCTATGTGAGTGTGTCGATGACATGTTTAGTGCCTATCACTGTAGAGTCTATGATAAAGATCTAATTTCTATTAGCTCTATTGTGACTTTACTTTGAGTTTTCACTATTATATTTTTTGATAAATTATATAAGTTGAACTATTCCTCAAATAGCCATATTTTATTGAAAGGGTTTCCTTCTATAATAGAGACATATAGGCATTAAGATCTAATTTCTATTATCTCTATTGTGACTTTACTTTGATTTTTCACTATTATATTTTTTGATAAATTATATAAGTTGAACTATTCCTCAAATAGCCATATTTTCTTGAAAGGATTTTCTTTTATATTAAATACATATAGGCATTTCAATGGTCTTTATTTTCAAGCTAAATATTATATCAGACTTTCATTTTAGTAATTTGTTTACTCTGATTGCACATTTATCAATTACTATCTTGTTAAAGTGTCTCTCATCTATATGAGATAGTCATAATGTAACACGGGAGATCAAGTGCCCACACACTAAAGAAGCCAATGTGCTTGTATTTTCATGTCTAACTTCCTTAACCACACACATGTCATTTTCAGGAGCTATTATATAATTACTCAAAATTGAAAACCAAACTTTGATAACACATACATAAATAGAAATATAATTAAACATTAATATTGACTATTATATTTACTTTGTATAAAATATTATTTAAATATTAAAAACAAATCTAAAATTTTAAACAAACATTAATATAAGAATTTTGAAATATATAATATATCATTTATAAATTTATTTTAAAATATACTAATATTATTTCTTTTATTAATAATAAATTTAAAATAAATATTGGTATATTTTAAAAATAAATTTAAAATATTAGATTTAATTTAATATCTATAATATTATTTTTAAAGAGCAAATAATTTATTTATTTTTAAAAGATTTATATAAAAATTTATGAATAAAAAAATATTTTTTTATAAGAACAAAATGTAATATTTTATAATGTTATTCTTTATTTAAAATAAAGTATAACATTATAAAATATTATATTTTGTTCCTATAAAATAATATTTTTTTAATTCATAATTTTTTATATAAATACAATTTTTAAAAAAAATTATTTACACTTTAACAAATATAATATAGATATTCAAATAAATCTAAAATTTTAAATTTCTTTTTAAAATTTATCAATATTTTTTAAATTTTATTTTAACAAATGAAATAATATTAGTATATTTTAAAAATAAATTTTGAAATTATAGATTGTATATTTTAAAATTATTATTTTAATATTTATTTAAAATTTTAGATTTTTAGTAATATTTAAATTATACTTTATACAAAGTAAATATAATAATCAATATCAATATTTAATTGTATTTTTATTTATGTATATATTACCAAAGTTTGGTCTTCAATTTTGAGTAATTATATAAAAAATCGTTATTGTAGTTTTCTTTTGTATTTAAATTTGACTGAATGTATGTGTTTAAGTATTTTAATTTTTAAAAACTAAAATAAAAAATATAAGAAGATTGTATTATATAAAAAAAAGGAAATTTGAGATAAGCTACTAAATATTACTATAAGATTATCTCATATATATTTTTAGTTCATATGGTTTTTTTTAAATAATTTATGTCTTAGTATTTGAAGGATAATTTCAAATTAAAAAGAATAGTTACAAAAAAACTATTTGACAGGCAAACTTTATCATCAAATTTAGGTCTTACTTTAGAATACTTTTCAAAATATTTTTTTATTAAATTTTTATTTGTCTATAAAAAATAATTGTATTACATAGATAAATCTAGATTAGTTAATTAAAAGTATATATATAAATTAGATTTATATAAAAATTTATGAATTAAAAAAATATTATTTCATAAGAACAAAATATAATATTTTATAATGTTATACTTTATTTTAAAATATAATTTGATTTATTAATAAGAGCAAGTGGCGTGACATGATGTATGGATGTGGGTAGCCGGTGCATCTACGAAACTGGATAGTCATTGCCTCCAAGATTTTGATAGTGAGCCATTGGCAAAACTTTGGAGCACAACAAGCATTTTGGATAATATTAGTTGGCATTGAAATCAAGTGGAGATGAATTAGTGAGGGATCGTTGCTAGAAAGGGGGGGACATCACGTTGGAAGAATGCAATACATGGACTCGGGACCAATAGAGAGCAGTGTTGTCAAAATGAGGGAATAGCAGAGAGTTGTATCAGGTTATGAAAGGACAACTGGATTGAGTGACTAAAGCAGATGTAGTTCGGCATAAGAATTTTGAGTAGAGTCGATTTCTTCCAATCATTTAACATAACAAAAAAATAAAAAAGAGAGAGAAACTATGTATCTTAATCTCTATTCTACCTGTATAAATTGTATGTCTTGAGGAAAAAAGGAACAAGAAGCCTAAAGTACAATTGATTCAGGATGCATATGTCAAATAGTTAATGTCAAATACTACACTATAAAGAAACAAGATGGACCATAATATCATTAATTAAGCTTCCAATATTTGATGATGTTAATCTTTTCTCTTACTTCATCCATTCCAAATAAAATGGATGAGGGTGATCATATTATTTTAATGTAATCTTCTCTACTAGCTTTTGGTAAAACAAACTTGCTTAAGAAAATGATTTACAACTACCAAATACATTTTCATGAAAGTTTCTAATGTTTTTTTTAACAAATCTATTTTGCACATCCTACAACCAATGCATGTCAATAGATTGCTCTCTCAAATACTCTGTTATACAATTTATTGTCTAGCTTATACCTTTGCAATTTGCATGCATGTCTACCAAAGTTTATTTCGTACATATCTTATGCTCACTTACATTCCATGAAATATTAATTCCTTTAGAGAGTTTGTACCTGGCTTGGGTTTATTCTTTATGCATCCCCATTCTATGCGAGTGTGTTGATGACATGTTTAGTGCCTATCACTATCGAGTCTCTACTCCCATGATAAAGATCTAATTTCTATTAGCTCTATTGTCACTTTACTTTGAGTTTTCACTATTATATTTTCTGATAAATTATATAAGTTAAACTATTCCTCAAATAGCCATATTTTTTTGAAAGGGTTTCCTTCTATAATAGAGACATATAGGCATTAAGATCTAATTTCTATTAGCTCTATTGTGACTTTACTTTGAGTTTTCACTATTATATTTTTTGATAAATTATATAAGTTGAACTATTCCTCAAATAGCCATATTTTCCTCAAAGGATTTCCTTCTATAATAGAGACATATAGGAATTTCAATGGTCTTTATTTGCAAGCTAAATATTATATCAGACTTTCATTTTAGTAATTTGTTCACTTTGATTGCGCGTTAATCAGTTACTATATTCCTTGTTAAAGTGTCTCTCATCTATATGAGATAGTCTTAATGTAACATGGGAGATCATATGCCCACAAGCTAAAGAGGCCAATGTGGTTGTTGTATTTTCATGTCTAACCTCCTTAACCACACACACCATTTTCAAGAGCTATTCTATAATTACTCAAAATTGAAAACCAAACATTGACAACACATACATATATAAAAATATAATTAAATATTTATATTGACTATTATATTTACTTTGTATAAAATATTATTTAAATATTAAAAAAAAATCTAAAATTTTAAACAAACATTAAAATAAGAATTTTAAAATATATAATATATAATTTTAAAATTTATTTTAAAATATACTAATATTATTTCTTTTATTAATAATAAATTTCAAATAAATATTGGTGTATTTTAAAAATATATTTAAATATTAGATTTATTTTAATATCTATATTATTATTTCTAAAGGGAAAATAATTTTATTTTTTAAAAATAGATTTATATAAAAATTTATGAATAAAAAAATATTACTTTATAAGAACAAAATATAATATTTTATAATGTTATAAAATAAAGTATAACATTATAAAATATTATATTTTATTCTTATAAATTAATATTTTTTTAATTCATTAGTTTTTATATAAATACAAATTTTAAAAAAAATATTATTTACTATATAGATATTAAAATAAATCTAAAATTTTAAATTTATTTTTAATATATACCAATATTTTTTAAAATTTATTTTAATAAAAGAATTAATATTAGTATATTTTAAAAATAAATTTTGAAATTATATATTGTATATTTTAAAATTCTTATTTTAATATTTATTTAAAATTTTATATTTTTTTAGTAATATTTAAATTATACTTTATACAAAGCAAATATAATAGTCAATATCAATATTTAATTGTATTTTTATTTATGTATGTATTACCAAAGTTTAGTCTTCAATTTTGAGTAATTATATAAAAAATTTGTTATTGTGGTTTTCTTTTTTATTTAAATTTAATTGAGTGTATGTGTTTAGGTATTTTAATTTTAAAGAAATAAAATAAAAAATATAAGAAAATTATATTATATAAAAAAAAAAGGAAATTTAAGATAAGCTACTAAAGATTACTATAAGATTATTTCATATATATTTTTAGTTCATATGGTTTTTTTAAAATAAGTTGTCTTAGTATTTGAAGGATAATTTCAAATTAATAGGAATAGTTACAAAAAAACTATTTAACAAGCAAGCCTGTTAAAGGGCCTAGTAGGGTTAAACCAGCTATAAATGAATTTGAAGTGATAAAATGGGAAAAACCAAAAGAAGGATGGTGGAAAATTAACTTCAATGGAGCTTTAAAAGGGAACCCAGGACCATCAAGAGCAGGGTTCATCATTAGAGATTGGAGGGGTGATGTTGTAGCCTTTGGTGAAAAGAAATTAGAGGATGGGACTAACAATATAGTCGAAGCATTAGCAGCTTTAATGGCAATTCGACTAGGCAAGAGCTTAGGAGCCTCAAAAATTCATCTTGAAGGGGATTCTTTAATAATTGTCCAAGTTGTGATGAAGGGAACGATAAATGTGTGGCACCTCCAAAATTTAATTGAGGAAATTAGAAATGAATTAATTTCATGTGAAAACTTTGCAATAAGCCACATTAAAAGGTTAGGAAATATTGAGGCAAATGTACTGTTAAAATGGGCATTAAAATTTAGTGAAGTTAGCAAAATAAAATTGGAGGACTTAAGGAGTGTTAATTTGGAAAATTGAGTGAAGCTTTGAAGGGTATGGTGCATTTAATAGGAAGCTTGGAGATCTGAGTGTCGTAGTTGTGAAAAGATGGCCGAACTGTTTGAAAGGGTGGCGATGGGCTTGAAGGATGGCAAGCTTTTATTTTGGAGTGGAAGAACCGATAAGCCATCATTTTATTTCCTCGGTCTTGATGTTATGAATTGTTTTAGGTGCGGGCGAAGGAAGTTAGTGAAGTTATTTTGTGGTGAAGGCAGCAATGAGCAGAGCAAAAATGGAGGCTAACTTTACATTTCTATCTAGGCAGCAACTCAACCCATTCTATAGAAATGTGTCGACGAATCAGCTAACGAATTTGTTTCTCATTGATGAAGAAAGGTTGGTGAAATGCGTTAGAATGATTCTTGGAAGAGACTTTGGGATACTGAGACACCATTATAGGACAAACATGGGGTCTTGATCTTGGAGAATTAGTTTAAATGGTCAGGGAGGTGATGAAAATGTTGGTGCACCCAGATTTCTTGGTGGGGATGAACTCCACTCTTGAATGGGCTATTTTGGGTGTGGGGCTAGACATCATTGAACCTTTAGAGATTGAGAACTTTGAAGACACGGTAAGTTGTCTTCCTTTCATTCGGTGGCCAGAGGGGAGGTTCAAAACACAGTGCAGGGAAGAAGCGCGGTTGGGTTGGAAGGCTCTCAAACTGTCTGTTGAGTTGATGAAGGTCGAGGAATTCGTTGCAAAAGCGAAGGTAGAAGCAGTGAGGATAGAGAAAGTGGAGGAAAACCCATGGAGGCGAATGAGGAAGGCGAAGAAGCAAGGCCGAAGATGTACCGGGTAGCGTGTAGTGGAAGAAAATTTTCCATTTTTTGATCATAGTTTTAGATATATCTAAAGGTAGCTAGAAGATAGATAAGTTGTAGTAGCCACAAAGTGGGTGTTTTTTGTATAGGGTTTATATAATGTTTAAGAACAAACTGTTTAAAGTTTATGGTAGTGTTTTAAGTTTAGCCCAGATTGTGAAAAGACTGGAAGTGCAGGGGTGGTAGTTTTTTGCAGTTATGCATGTTAATGTGCCTCCGGGATGAACTCTATGGTTTTGATCATTTTTGGTCTAAAGATGAACTCTAAAATTATGTAAATTTCCTTTTAGCAATAAAAAATACTCTTATTACTGACCAAAAAAAAAACTATTTGACAAGCAAACTTTATCATCAAATTTAGGTCTTACTTTGTAATACTTTTCAAAATCTTTTTTTAGTAAATTTTTATTTGTCTATAAAAAATAATTGTATTACATAGATAAATCTAGGTTAGTTAATTAAAATTATATATATATTAGATTTATATAAAAAATTATGAATTAAAAAAATATTATTTTATAAGAACAAAATATAATATTTTATAATGTTATACTTTATTTTAAAATATAATTTGATTTATTAATAAGAGAAAGTGGTGTGACATGATGCATGGATGTGGGCAACTGGTGCATCTACAAGACTAGATATTCGTTGCCTCCAAGATTCTGATAGTGAGTCATTGGCAAAACTTTGGAGCACAACGAGCATTTTGGACAGTATTAGTTGGCATTGAAATCCAATGGAGATCAATTAGTGAGGGATTGTGGCCAAAAAGTGGGAGGAACATCACATTGGAAGAATGCAATACACGGACTCGGGAGCAATAGAGAGCATTGTCATCAAAATGAGGGAATAATGGACAATTGTATCAGGTTAGGAAAGGGAAATTGGATTGAGTGACTAAAGTAGGTGCAATTTGGCAAAAGAATTTTGAGTAGTCAATTTCTTCCAATCATTTAACATAACAAATAAAAAAAGAGAGAGAGAAACTAGGTATCTCAATCTCTATTCTACTTGTATAAATTATATGTCTTGAGAAAAAAAGGAACAAGAAGCCTAAAGTACAATCGATTCAAGATGCATATGTCAAATAGTTAATGCCAAACACTACACCATAAAGAAACAAGATGGACCATAATATCATTAATTAAGCTTCCAATATTCGGTGATGTTAATGTTTTCTCTTAATTCATCCATCCCAAATAAAATGGATGAGGATGATCATATTATTTTAATGTGATATTCTCTACTAGCTTTTGGTAAAATAAACTTGCTTAAGAAAATGATTTACAACTACCAAATAAATTTTCGTGAAAGTTTCTAATTTTTTTTTTAACAAATTTATTTTGCCAATATCCTACAACCAATGCATGTCAATAGATTGCTCTCTCAAATACTCTGTTATATAGTTTACTGTCTAGCTTATACCTTTACAATTTGCATGCATGTCTGCCAAGATTTATTTCGTACATATCTTATGTTCACTTACATTCCATGAAATATTAATGTCTTCAGAGAGTTTGTACTTGAGTTGTGTTTATTCTTTATGTATCCCCATTCTATACAAGTGTGTTGATGACATGTTTAGTGTCTATCAATATAGAGTCTCCACTCCCATGATAAAGATCTAATTTCTATTAGCTCTATTGTGACTTTACTTTGAGTTTTCACTATTATATTTTTTGTTAAATTATATAAAATGAACTATTCCTCAAATAGCCATATTTTATTGAAAGGGTTTCCTTCTATAATAGAGACGTATAGGCATTAAGATCTAATTTCTATTAGCTCTATTGTGACTTTACTTTGAGTTTTCACTATTATATTTTTTGATAAATTATATAAGTTGAACTATTCCTCAAATAGCCATATTTTCCTGAAAAGATTTCCTTCTATAATAGAGACATAATGGCATTTGAATGGTCTTTATTTGCAAGCTAAATATTATATCAGACTTTCATTTTAGTAATTTGTTCACTCTAATTGTGCATTTATCAGTTACTATCTTCCTTGCTAAAGAAGCCAATGTGCTTGTTGTATTTTCATGTCCAACCTCCTTAACCATACACACGTCATTTTCAAGAGCTATTATATAATTACTCAAAATTAAAAACCAAACTTTGACAACACATACATAAATAAAAATACAATTAAATATTAATATTGACTACTATATTTATTTTGTATAAAATGTTATTTAAATATTAAAAACAAATCTAAAATTTTAAACAAACATTAAAATAAGAATTTTATTAAATATAATATATAATTTTAAAATTTATTTTAAAATATATTATTATTATTTATTTTATTAATAATAAATTTAAAATAAATATTGGTATATTTTAAAAATAAATTTAAAATATTAGATTTATTTTAATATCTATATTATTATTTTTAAAGAGAAAATAATTTTTTTTAAATTAAAAATAGATTTGTATAAAAATTTATGAATAAAAAAATATTATTTTATAAGAACAAAATGTAATATTTTATAATATTCTAAA
This sequence comes from Sequoia sempervirens, assembly GCA_007258455.2. NCBI lineage: Eukaryota > Viridiplantae > Streptophyta > Pinopsida > Cupressales > Cupressaceae > Sequoia > Sequoia sempervirens. The sequence continues at coordinate 30,976 of VDFB02264763.1, read as the reverse complement.
TAAAGTATAACATTATAAAATATTATATTTTGTTCTTATAAAATTATATTTTTTTAATTCATAATTTTTTATATAAATACAATTTAAAAAAAAAATTATTTACTCTTTAAAAAATATAATATAGAAGGAGAACAAGTACACTTGGAGAGCGTAGTACAACAAAAAAATTGCATGTTGTGTTCGGGGAGAATGGGTCACTCCTGAATGAAGAGAGAATCGATTCTCATCTAATCATAAGTGTGATGATTTACTTCACAGGCGAGGTCTCTGGTTCAAGCCAAGGATAGCCCACCCATTATGCGCTATGTAGTAGGATTGTTGTCATCTTCATTTGGCCATTTATGGGGATATAGCTCAGTTGGTAGAGCTCTGCTCTTGCAATCAGGTCGTTGCGATTACAGGTTGGATGTCTGATTGTCTAGGCAGTAATGATAATATTTTTTACTTGAACTAGTGGCTCACTTTTTATCAGTAATGGGGGAAAGGACTGTAACAAGCCACTGAAAAAATCTATTAAGACGAAGATAGAATGTCAAGAACGTAGAGAAGGTAGGGTAGGTAGTTGGTTAGATCTAGTATGGATCGTACATGGCCCATTGTTGGAGTTGGCGGCTCTCCTAGGGATCTGATCCCTAGGGAAGAGGATCAAGTTGGCCCTTGCAAACAACTTGATGTACTATCTCCCTTCAACCCTTTTTAGCCCAAAGAATGGGACAGAAGGAAAAGTCATGCCATGGACCGACCACATCATCTCTACCCTGTAGGAAAACGAGATCACTCCAAGGATGCTTTCAAAATAAATTTTAAATTTTAAATTTTTTTTTTTTTAAAAAAAAAGGGGTAAAAATTTTATTCAATCAAAATCATAGTACAAAGCAAAGGCCAAAGGCCCACCAGAACAGACCACCACCAAACCAACCAGCAACAACACTACCTATTCATGTCCTCCACTAATAACTTCTCAAGGGTCTCAAGATAATTAGGAGAAAGCTCATCCTTTCCACTGATATCCCAGCCATCCACATTCTCAGAGGCCCACTTCGCCAGACAATCGGCAACTTTGTTCCACTCTCTAGGGATATGACAAAAGGAGACAGAATCCAAGGAGCTGCCAAGACTCAAAATCTGTCTGCCCACAGAAGCCAATTGCCAACTAACATCATCCCACCTTTGATTGTTCAGCAAATCCACAATAATCTGAGAATCTGACTCACAGATGATCCTCCTCCATCCTAAAGAGCATCCACGCTCAATAGCAATCTTAATAGCCAGGGCCTCCATCAGATTATTAGACTGATGCCCTTTGTAACTAGAGAAGACAAAAACCACACCACCATCATTACCTCTACCAATACCCCCCACACCAGCATGACCAGGGTTCCCACGAGAAGAACCATCAGTATTAATCTTTAGGACCCCCACCGGGGGAGGCATCCACTTCCCATCATGACAAACTCGTTGCTGAACCTGACGGGGCCTTCTGCTAGCAAAACAACCCCGGTTACTATCCCCCAAGCTCAAATTCTGCACAATATCAAGATCACCGGGATCAAGATTTTTAGACCTGTCACACTTAGCCGAAATAGACTCCTGAAGCCTGCTAATTAACTTTTGCCACAATTGAAGAATTCCCAGATTGGAGCCACAAAAAACTCTACGGTTCCTCTCCAACCAAAGGTTCCAAAGAATGAAAATAGGCCCAATAGACCAGGCCACCTGAAGGAAAGGAGTCTTTGTTGGTGGTCTGCCCAAACTTTCCCAGAAGTCAATCAAGGATGTAGCATGAATACACCCATGATGCCAAGCCTCCCACCATCTGTGCCATAACTCCCTAGAGTAAGGGCAAAGAAAAAACAAGTGGGAGGTACACTCCTCACTATGAGAACAAAGAAGGCAAATAGAGGGTCCCTGAAAGCCACGTTTGCGAATATTCTCCCAAGTGAGGCACTTCCCCTGGGCAACCAACCATAAGAAAAAATTGCATTTGGGCCAAGAGAAGTTGTCCCAGACCTTCTTCCACCAGTGCACTTCAGCAGGACCATATAAGTTCCTGTCCAACATAGCATAGCCTTGGGCAACAGTAAATTTACCTTTTGGACTAGGGTTCCAAGCCAGAACATCCCTCCCATTAAGGGAGCTGCAAAGCCGAGCCTCCAAAACTCTAGAAAGAACAACACGATCCTCATCCGATCCACCCATGGGCCACTCCTGTGGGTCCTTCCAGCAAGCCACCACCGCCTGCCCAATACGCTTGACAGTTTTAAAATGCTCCACCTTAATCCAACCAGCCTCAGAAAAAATATGGAAAAGAGGCAGAAGCTGAGGAAAACTAGAGAGAATGGGAGGGTGGCCATCCCAAGAGTCCTGCCAATATAAAACATCAGAGCCTCTATTACAGATCCAAAAGAGGCCTTCCTTAATCAGCTGGGCCCCCTTCTTAAGGGTGTCCCAAATACAAGAACCTTTACCCAACAAAGGAAGACGCGGCACATCGAGGCAATCAGCACTAGGAAAATACTTGTGGGCCAGAATCTTAGCCCAATCCTGATCAAGATTGTTACACCACCTCCAGTACAGCTTGGCCGCCAAGGCAGTGACAACCAGAGCCATAGACCTAAGACCAAGGCCCCCAGCATGCTTTGGCCTGCAAACAGACTCCCACTTGACCAAGCTCCACTTTGAGGAGAGAAGGTTGCCAGACCATAGAAATTGTCGAGACAAAGCATCAAATTCCCGCACAAAAGTGGACGGGGGAACCTGCACACAACATCTATAAATGGGGAGAGACTGCACCACAGTCTTAAGAAGAATCACTCTCCCAGCAGAAGAGAGCCATCTGTGAGTCCAATGGCTAACTCTACTTCGAAATTTATCCAAAATACCCTGCCAATAATCTCTCCGCTGTCCTCCCAAAGCCAAAGGGATCCCAAGGTACATCAGGGGAAGAGAACCGATCTGAAATCTAAGGATCCTAGCAATCCTGTTCTGAATAAGCTGAGGAGTATTAAAGAAGTAAATGGAAGATTTATCATCATTAATATGCTGACCAGAAGCCTTCAGATAGATGTCTAAGGCTCTCCTGAAGTTCACCGCCTCGCTAATTCTAGCCAAGCCCATTAGCCCAGTATCATCCACAAACTGAAGATGAGAGAAGGAAGGGAGAAGGTTGTTCCAGCTCCAACCATGGATAAGACCCTGTCTCACCTGAGATTTAATAAATCTACCAAGACCCTCAGCCATGATAATGAATAAGTAAGGGGATAAAGGATCCCCTTGCCGGAGACCCCGAGAAGCACTAAACAAATCTGAAGGTTCCCCATTAATGAGAACAGAGAAAGAGGTAGAGGTCACAAAACGAAGAACCCAGTTCACCCATTCCTTAGCAAAGCCAAAAGCCAAGAGAGTTTTCTGTAAGAATTCCCAGCTCACCCGATCATAAGCTTTAGACATGTCAAGTTTAATAAACATAGCCTTCTCCTTAGAGTTAGCCATAGAATGAACAACTTCCATGGCTATAACAACCCCATCCAAAATTTGTCTCCCTTCAACAAAACCACCCTGCTCAGGCGAGATCAAAGAACCAAGGAGTGGTTTGAGTCTCTCCGCAATCAATTTGGTGATGATCTTGTAAACAACGTTGCATAACGCAATAGGCCTGAATTGAGCTAACTGGTTAGCTCCTTCCAACTTAGGTATGAGGGCCAAGAAGGTAGAATTCATAGACTTGAGCATCTGTTTGTTCCTAAGAGATTCTTGAACCACCTCAAGGAGATCAAACTTTATAATTTCCCAGAATTCTTGAAAAAACTCAATTGGAAACCCATCAGGACCAGGCGCCTTACCTTTTTTCATATTAAAAACCACTTTCTCCAACTCAGGTAACAAGATAGGACATAAGAGAGTCCCATTCATCTCAGAAGAGACCAGGCGGGGAATACAATCCATGATGGCCTGCTCCTCAGCCCGAGCAGCAAGATTCTCCCTAGAAAAGAGGTTTGAGAAATAATTGACTGCCTCCCTGGAAATATCAGCATAGGACGAGAGTTGAGCCCCATCCTGCGAAACAAGAGAGGAGATAGAATTTCCTTGTCTTCGAGCCTTCACAGAATTATGAAAGAAAGCAGTGTTCCTGTCCCCCTCCTGGAGCCAATCAATACGAGATTTTTGCTTCCAGAAGATCTCTTCCTGAAGTTCCCACTCTTCTAAACCCTTCAGAGCCAAGGACTCAGCCATACTAAGGGCAGAGGTCAACCCCTGGTCCCGAATCTGACGAGTGATAGTATCCAACTTGGACTGGGCAGCCATCTTCTGAGCTTGAAGGTTCCCAAAACATTGTTTATTCCATCTCTTAAGTCTGAACTTCACATGCTGAAGCCGCTTGCTAAAAGAGAACATGGTTGTCCTATGAGCAGGCATCCCCTCATGCCACCAATCCATCATAAGCTCCTGGAGAGAAGGATCTCTTAACCACATCAATTGGAATTTGAAGGAGGGATTTTTGGTGACACCATAAGCAGTGACAGAAAGCTTTATGGGCCAATGATCAGAGCCCCTCCAATCAAGAATTTCAGAGCTGGTCATCAACCTACTATTCAACCAATAACAGGAAACAAGAAATCTATCAAGCCTTTCAGAGATAGCCTCCACACCACATCTCCTATTATTCCAGGTAAAGACACCATTGGAAGGCTTCACATCAATGAGATTTAAGAAACCAATCATATCCCTGAGAAGATTAGCAGAGGGGTCTAACCTGGCTAACCCACCATGTTTTTCATCTAAGCAAGTAACAGCATTAAAATCACCAGCCATAATCCATGGGAGAAACGGGTCCAAGGCTCGGATGAAACGAATGTGAGCCCAGAGATTTAACTTTCCTGAAAGATCCGTAGAAGCATAAATATTGGATAAGAGAAACCTTTCTCCAGTGACAAAACTAGAAGCAATCAGAGAAATGGAAGACCGACTAGACATCCAGCATAAGGGGGAAACTTTCCTCGGGTTCCAGAAGCAAGCCACACCCCCTGCACTGTTCAAAGCACCTACCCCCTGCCAATTGCCTTGAGGCCAGATACGCGAAGCACAATTAGCAAGCCCATCAATAGTAAGCTTAGTTTCCTGGATAAAGACAACATCCGGTAACTGAGATTCAATTAATCTGCGAACAGCCTTTTGTCTAGGGATGCTGTTCAACCCCCTTACATTCCAAGATAAAACAATCATTTATGGGGGTGGGAGAAATGAGAATCAATGGGCTTCACAGACCCAGACTCAACCAAAGTATCACCCATAAGCTTAACCTTCTCTTGATCAGTCTTCCTTCCACTCTTTGACGGTTTATCAAGAGGCCCCTTTTTAAAGGATTTCTGATGTAAGCCTAATGTAGGAGGAGCTTTATTACCCCTCACAGGATCTGAAGCCCCCTTAGGAGCAGGGGGATCAGGAACCACCGCAACAGAGTCCTTCGGAGTTTGTGACTCCTGCAGAATCCCGGAATCCTGAGCATGAGCCGAAGAGTCCATAGCCTTTTGATCCTTCTGATGAACCTCTGGAGATAGAATTTGATCCTCTTTCCTTGCATCATCATCCTGAGCATCTTGCAGACCCTTAGCCCCAGAAGAAAGCTCAACTGGAACACCCTCCTCCTGGGTCAAATCATCAAGAACCTCAAACCTGTTAAAGTTGCCTTCATTCTGCCTATCCATCCAAGATCTCTTCCTGCCCTTGCCTTTGTTATGGGACTTGACTGGAATAAAACCCTCATTATCCACAGGTTCATTAGACATTGGAGTCTTTCCCTTGTCCCCCTTGGGAGGCCCGGAAGCAGCTATGGGGGAGGGTCTAAATCTAGGGCATTTGCGGTGTAAATGTCCATATTCATGGCAAATTCTGCATCTAAAGGGTAGGGTTTCATAATCCAGCTGTTGGATCCAAGAAGAAGATCCCAGACGAATTTCCATAGAGTCTGGTAATGGATTATTTAAATCAACTTCAACACAAATGCGAGCAAAAGAAATTACCTTACGATCTTGAGTTTGGGAAGCCGATCCCACAGGTTTTCCAAGAAGCAACGAGATGGAGTGAAGAATATCCTCCCTCCAGAATTCCAAAGGAAGCCTCGGCAAACGAACCCACACGGGAACCCGCGAAGGGATCTCCTCAGCAGAGTTGAATCCCATGTGCCAAGGCTTGATGAAAAGCCCTACCTGGTTAAAGAAATAAGGGCCTCCTTCGAACACCCTATTCCTGTCGGACATGCTTGAAAAGACAACCAAAAAATAGTTGTTGGCTGCCAGAATAATCTCCATATCGCCTTCAGGGTTCCAAACCCTACGTGCCCAAGAATCCAAAACAGGAAGAGATAAACGAAGGCCCAAAAATTTACAAATAAGAGCATGATTGCCCCAATATTCAACATCCTCTGACACTTGCTCAGGTTGAATAACCAGAACTGGACGATCTTTGGACCTCTCCAAACATCCATTTACTTTTTTTATTCGAAGCATCCCTTTTGAGGAGAAGACCCCATCTCCCGACTGGGGTTTACCCATCAGATCTTTTCCACTTACATGCAATGAAGAAGACAGCTCTGCCATCTCCAAATCCCCAGAGGAAATCTTGGACAAAACACAACCCTGAGTCTCCATGGACTGAAAAGCAACACCCCACCAAAAGGAGAGAAACCGGGCACGAGATCCACAATCTCAGAACGCAGAAGACACCCGCCAAGGAAATGCCGAGCGCAATAAAAAACACAGCAGCAACGTTTGCCCACAAGCAAAAGAAAGGCCGAACCCCAGTCCAACCCACGCACCCCTGACCACAAGCACGCACCCCCCTGAGACTGCACCACCACGGACGCCGCTGAGCACAGCCAGAACACAGAAAATGAAGAGCTAGGGCACGCGGGCCCTAGCTCTCAACCAGTCGCCGCGCAGAGCCATCCTTTAAATTTTTTTTTAAAATAACTAATATTTTTTCAAATTTATTTTAATAAAAGAAATAATATTAGTATATTTTTAAAAAAAAATTGAAATTATATATTGTATATTTTAAAATTCTTATTTTAATATTTATTTAAAGTTTTAGAATTTTAGTAATATTTAAATTATACTTTATACAAAGCAAATATAATAGTTAATATCAATATTTAATTGTATTTTTATTTATGTATGTATTACCAAAGCTTGGTCTTCAATTTTGAGTAATTATATAAACAAATTGTTATTGTGGTTTTCTTTTTTATTTAAATTTGATTGAGTGTATGCATTTAAGTATTTTAATTTTAAAAAAATAAAATAAAAAATATAAGAAGATTGTATTATATGAAAAAGGAAATTTAAGATAAGCTACTAAAGATTACTATAAGATTATCTCATATATATTTTTAGTTCATATGTTTTTTTTAAAATAAGTTATGTCTTAGTATTTGAAGGATAATTTCAAATTAATAGGAATAGTTAAAAAAAACTATTTGACAAGCAAACTTTATCATCAAATTTAGGTCTTACTTTGTAATACTTTTCAAAATATTTCTTTAGTAAAATTTTATTTGTCTATAAAAAATAATTGTATTACATAGATAAATCTAGATTAGTTAATTAAAAGTATATATATATTAGATTTATATAAAAAAATGAGTTTAAAAAATATTATTTTATAAGAACAAAATATAATATTTTATAATGTTATACTTTATTTTAAAATACAATTTGATTTATTAATAAGAGAAAGTGGTGTGACATGTTGTATGGATGTGGGCAACTGGTGCATCTACGAAACTGGATAGTCATTGCCTCCAAGATTATGATAGTGAGCCATTGGCAAAACTTTGGAGCACAACAAGCATTTTGGATAATATTAGTTGGCATTGAAATCTAGTGGAGATCAATTAGTGAGGGATTGTTGCTAGAAAGGGAGAGGGACATCACGTTGGAAGAATGAAATACATGGACTCGGGAGCAATAGAGAGCATTGTTGTCAAAATGAGGGAATAGTAGAGAGTTGTATCAGGTTACGAAAGGGCAACTAGATTGAGTGACTAAACTAGATGTAGTTCGGCATAAGAATTTTGAGTAGAGTCGATTTCTTCCAATCATTTAACATAACAAAAAAATAAAAAAGAGACAGAAACTAGGTATCTTAATCTCTATTCTACCTGTATAAATTGTAGTTCTTTAGAAAAAAAGGAAGAAGAATCCTAAAGTACAATCAATTCAGGATGCATATGTCAAATAGTTAATGTCAAATACACCATAAAGAAACAAGATGGACCGTAATATCATTAATTAAGCTTCCAATATTCGATGATGTTAATCTTTTCTCTTACTTCATCCATCCCAAATAAAATGGATGAGGGTAATCATATTATTTTAATGTAATCTTGTCAACTAACTTTTGGTAAAAAAAACTTGCTTAAGAAAATGATTTACAACTACCAAATACATTTTTGTGAAAGTTTCTAATTTTTTTTTAACAAATCTATTTTGCACATATCCTACAACCAATGCATGTCAATAGATTGCTCTCTCAAATACTCTGTTATATAGTTTACTGTCTACCTTATACCTTTGCAATTTGCATGCATGCCTGCCAAGGTTTATTTCGTACATATCTTATGCTCACTTACATTCCTGAAATATTAATGTCTTTAGAGAGTTTGTACTTCGCTTGTATTTATTCTTTATGCATCCTCATTCTATATGAGTGTGTTGATGAAATGTTTAGTGCCTATCACTATCGAGTCTCTGCTCCCATGATAAAGATCTAATTTCTTTTAGCTGTATTGTGACATTACTTTGATTTTTCACTATTATATTTTCTGATAAATTATATAAGTTAAACTATTCCTCAAATAGCCATATTTTTTTGAAAGGGTTTCCTTCTATAATAGAGACATATAGGCATTAAGATCTAATTTCTATTAGTTCTATTGTGACTTTACTTTGAGTTTTCACTATTATATTTTTTGATAAATTATATAAGTTGAACTATTCCTCGAATAGCCATATTTTCCTGAAAGGATTTCCTTTTATATTAAATACATATAGGCATTTCAATGGTCTTTATTTTCAAGCTAAATATTATATCAGACTTTCATTTTAGTAATTTGTTTGCTCTGATTGCGCATTTATTAGTTACTATCTTCCTTGTTAAAGTGTCTCTCATCTATATGAGATAGTCATAATGTAACATGGGAGATCATATGCCCACAAGCTAAAGAAGCCAATTTGCTTGTTGTATTTTCATTTCTAACCTCCTTAGCCATATAATTACTCAAAATTTAAAACCAAACTTTGACAACACATACATATATAAAAATATAATTAAATATTTATATTGACTATTATATTTACTTTGTATAACATATTATTTAAATATTTAAAAAAAATCTAAAATTTTAAACAAACATTAAAATAAGAATTTTAAAATATATAATATATAATTTTAAAATTTATTTTAAAATATACTAATATTATTTCTTTTATTAATAATAAACTTAAAATAAATATTGGTATATTTTAAAAATAAATTTAAAATATTAGATTTATTTTAATATCTATATTATTATTTTTAAAGAGTAAATAATTTTATTTTATTTTAAAGATTTATATAAAAATTTATGAATAAAAAAATATTCTTTTATAATGTTGTACTTTATTTAAAATAAAGTATAACATTATAAAATATTATATTTTTTTCTTATAAAATAATATTTTTTTAATTCATAAATTTTTATATAAATAAAAAAAAATTATAAATATTATTTACTCTTTAAAAAATATAATATAGATATTAAAATAAATCTAAAATTTAAATTTATTTTTAAAATATATCAATATTTTTTAAATTTATTTTAATTAAAGAAATAATATTAGTATATTTTAAAAATAAATTTTGAAATTATATATTGTATATTTTAAAATTATTATTTTAATATTTATTTAAAATTTTAGATTTTTTAGTAATATTTAAATTATACTTTATACAAAGCAAATATAATAGTCAATATCAATATTTAATTGTATTTTTATTTATGTATGTATTACCAAAGTTTAGTCTTCAATTTTGAGTAATTATATAAAAAAATTGTTATTGTGGTTTTCTTTTTTATTTAAATTTAATTGAGTGTATGTGTTTAGGTATTTTAATTTTAAAAAAATAAAATAAAAAATATAAGAAGATTGTATTATATAAAAAAAAGGAAATTTAAGATAAGCTACTAAAGATTACTATAAGATTATCTCATATATATTTTTAGTTCATATGTTTTTTTTTAAATAAGTTATGTCTTAGTATTTGAAGGATAATTTCAAATTAATAGGAATAGTTACAAAAAAAATATTTGACAAGCAGGCCCATTAAGGGCCTAGCAGGGTTAAACCAACTATAAATGAATCTCAAGTGATAAAATGGGAAAAACCAAAAGAAGGATGGTGGAAAATTAACTTCGATGGAGCTTCAAAAGGGAACCCAAGACCATCAGGAGCAGGGTTCATCATTAGAGATTTGAGGGGTGATGTTGTAGCCTTTGGTGAAAAGAAATTGGAGGATGAGACTAACAATACAGTCGAAGCATTAGCAGCTTTAACGGCGGTTCGATTGGGCAAGAGCTTAGGAGCCTCAAAAATTCATCTTGAAGGGGATTCTTTAACAATTGTCCAAGTTGTGATGAAGGGAACGATAAATGTGTGGCACCTCCAAAATTTAATTGAGGAAATTAGAAATGAATTAATTTCATGTGAAAACTTTGCAATAAGCCACATTAAAAGGTTAAGAAATATTGAGGCAGATGTACTGTCAAAATGGGCATTAAAATTTAGTGAAGTTAGCAAAATAAAATTGGACTTAAGGAGTGTTAATTTGGCAGATTGAGTGAAGCTTTGAAGGGTACAGTGCATTTAATAGGAAGTCTATAGATCTAAGTGTCGTAGTTGTGAAAAGATGGCCGAAGTGTTTGAAAGGGTAGCAATGGGCTTGAAGGACAACAAGCTCTTATTTTGGAGTGGAAGAACTGAGAAGCCATCATTTTATTTCCTCCGTCTCGATGTTATAAATTGTGTTAGATGTGGGTGAAAGAAGTTAGTGAATTTATTTTGTGGTGAAGGCAGTGGCGAGCAAAGCAAAAATAGAGACTAAAACTTTACATTTCTATTTAGGCAACAACTCAGCCCATTTTATGGAAATGCGTCGGCGAAGCGGCTAACGAGTTTGTGTCTCATTAATGACGAAAGGCTAGTGAAATGCGTTAGAATGATTCTCAGAAGAGACTTTGGGATACTAAGACACCGTTACAAGACAAACATGGATGTGTACTCCATGATGGCTACATGGGGTCTTGATCTTGGAGAATCAATTGAAATGGCCAGGGAGGTGATGAAAATATTGGTGCACCCAGATTTCTTGGTGGGGATGAACTCCACTCTTGAATGAGCTATTATAGGTGTGGGGTTAGACATCATTGAACCTTTAGAGATTGAGAACTTTGAAGACACAATGAGTTGTCTTCCTTTCATTTGCTGGCCAGAGGGGAGGTTCAAAACACAGTGCAGGGAAGAAGCGTGGTGGGGTTGGAAGGCTCTCAAACTGTCTGTTGAGTTGATGAAGGTCAAGGAATTCATTGAAAAAGTGAAGGTAGAACCAGTGAGGATGGAGAAAGTGGAGGAAAACCCATGGAGGCGAATGAGGAAGGCGAAGAAGCAAGGCCGAAGATGTACCAGGTAGCGTGCAGTGGAAGAAAATTTTCCATTTTTTGATCGTAGTTTTAGATATATCTAAAGGTAGCTAGAAGATAGATAAGTTGTAGTAGCCACAAAGTGGGTGTTTTTTGTATAGGGTTTATATACTGTTTAAGAACAAACTGTTTAAAGTTTATGGTAGTGTTTTAAGTTTAGCCCAGATTGTGAAAAGACTAGAAGTGTAGGGGTGGTAGTTTTTTGCAGTTATGCATGTTAATGTGCCTCCGGGATGAACTCTATGGTTTTTATCATTTTTGGTCTAAAGATGAACTCTAAAATTATGTAAATTTCCTTTTAGCAATAAAAAATACTCTTATTACCGACCAAAAAAAAACTATTTGACAAGCAAACTTTATCATCAAATTTAGGTCTTACTTTGTAATACTTTTCAAAATATTTTTTTAGTAAATTTTTATTTGTCTATAAAAAATAATTGTATTACATAGTGTTGTACCCCAAAATTAAAATTTTTGTTACACTTAGACATTTTGAAGAAATGAGTAATAGTCTTGTCAAAACAGTCAAAAAGGTCAAAATTTGGGTGTGCATGTCTTGCATGGAGGGTTAAAACACAAAATTTTCAATTTCTGACGACCGGTCTCAAGTTAAGAGCAAATTTTAACTCCTTACAAAAACCCGTGATTCCCGCTTTTCATCCCTAAATTTTAGGAAATCATATTTTAGGAAATTCTCGGGGTAACGCTCGGGTTTTTCCGGTTTCTTTCGAAACGGATAATCGCAAAATTTCGCAATAGAAAGTTGGTCCGCTGTGGTCCTAATCGATTTTGATTGGCTCAAATGTGGTCTCAGATAGGGCTAGTGCGCTTCTAATCTTAAAATAATCGCTTTGGGTTCCCATCGTCTATTCAACTTTTTCAGAAGCATATCTGGAGTTCCGAGGTCATCAATGGAGGTCATCCGACTGCCAGGCGTTAATTTTAGCATTCAAAACTTCCAGCAGAAAGTGAAATGATGAACATGCACGAGGATCGAGGAAGAAAAGTGAAAAGTCATGAAAATTTTCTAAGTCTGCTAAGTTTGGGCGCCCCAGTTGAAGAAAGGCGCCCACCTTTTCAGGGTACCAGATGAAGGAATTAGGGTTACGGTCTCCAATGGAAGTTGCTCAGTTTTCAGTCAGTTTCGCGATGGATATCCCCTTCAGAGCATCCGATGATCCAGTCTCCGGCAAATTCAAGTCAAAGTAGAAGGTATGAAGTGAAAATCTGAAACTTGAAGTTGAATAAATTATGAATTTTTCTAAGTCTGGAGAAACTGGGCGCCCTAAGAAGAGAAAGGCGCCCAACTTTTCAAGGATGCAGACAGAGAAATTTGCAATCGAAGCTATAACGGGATGTCTTCAGAATTCAACTGGCTTTGCAGTGAGCTATTCAGCACGACAAACGTTATTGTCATAGCAAATTGCTATCAATTGCAGCAAGTTGTTATCTCGGGCCTACCAATTTAGTTAAAACCGCGGCTATGAGTAACAAAACACCGGTTTCATTGTGCCTTCATTTGTTGCTCAAGTATTGTTCATTTGTATTGTGATAAGCAAATTGTTGAGCCTCTTTAGCCAACAAGGAGTTAGTGAGATTGTTGTTTTCTATTGTGTTAAGAATAAGTTTGCAAGCCTCCTTAGCTGCAATTTCTTATTCAAGGCATGTTAGAAGGGAGTTTTGTTTTAGAGATTTGAGTAATAAAATCATGTGCCTCTTTTGCCTTGGTCTAAAATCTCAGATTTCCGTTATCTATGTTATGCTTTCATGATCTTTATTTCAGCTTACAGTGAAGTGTGTAGGTGTTTGTTGAGAGAGAGATTGTTAAAGTATTTTTTTCTGAGTATCTACCTTGTTAATTTCTAACTTCTCTTGCTCTGCTATTACTTGAGAGGTTAGGAACGTCTTTAGTTTAAGTTAGTCGTAGTTGAACTTCTTGTCAGAAAATCTCAGCTGCGGCGTTTGTGTTTAAAAACCTTGTGCTCTAAGCTGATCCAAAAAGATAGGCAACTTAGTTTTAGTTTACTTTCTTTCAAACACCATCAGCAAGAGGGAGCTTCCCCTCCTAATTTGAAGAGCAGTTTATCTGTGCATAGTTGTCCGTTTTCAAATCCGCATTCCAGAGGTGCGAATTTAAACGCCAACAGTTTTCTGGCGCCCACCGTGGGGCACGAGGCTTTAAACAACAAAGAAAGCTTAGGCTTTATGTCACGGGTATGACCATCTGGCGTCGTATTGCTCCGGTTCAACAACCTGATCTTACACCTCCAGTTATCCAGCCAAGTTTCCAGATAATTGAAGGAGAGCAAGTGGACATTATCAGCAGCCTGAGAAGTTTCATCTTTGAGAAGAAGGAGACCCCTGCTCAGTGGAGAAACGCTGCTGCTATTCTAGACAAAGAGGAAGAGAAAGCCGATATTGCAGCCGAGAGACCTGTCTTGCCACCACCCGCGTGGGACTAGACAATCCTGGCTTACATAGTCTATACAAGGAGGAGAACAAGAACAAATCCGCTTTTCCAAGAAGATACTTTCCTTCCACATACGCATCATACAGAAATTGGAGAATCATCCGACACAGTATTTGAATCCGACACAGTTCCTGAGTTCAACACCGTACCTGTGTTCGAAGAAGAAGAGTTCGAAGCAATGGGTGATAACCGCAACAACGATGACAACAACAATCGCAATCGAAGAAGGGGTCCCCCGCTGCCTTGGGGTGACAATATTGGACCTTTGGCCTTAGGGGCAAATCACGAATTGCCTAAGGGGTCAAGAAAGCACTTTCCACGTTTCCAAGGTGATGGAAGTCAACATCCCGATGATCATCTTTCAGCCTTTTCAACGGCTTGCGCTGTTTTGCATGTAGGTCATGAAGATGTTGCTGTTCGTCTCTTTGTTGAGACACTCGCAGGAGCCGCTGCCGAATGGTTCAATCATTTGGGACCCGGTTGCATAACCAATTGGAATACTATGACTGAAAAGTTTCTCGCGAGGTTCAAACCAGCTGAAGATAGCCACCAGTTGTTCGCTCGACTTTCCAATTCAAAGAAGGAGGACAATGAACCAATGAGAGAGTTCGTAGCAAGGTTTAACCGCCTGGTTACTCGTCTTTCATATACACTCAATCCATCGCCTGAGATCCTGTTAAGCAGTTTCATCAATGCACTTCCATCAGAGATAGCCTTTATCATAAGATCGGCGCATGAGATGGAACTGGGAGAAGCACAACAAGGTGCAATAGAAATTGAAGACAACATGATCACTTCAGGAAAGATCAGAGGAGATGCTATTAGACCTTTGGTTCAAAGTTCTGCTGATCCATTACTTCAAAGGGTTGCAAATGAAGTAACTATTCTCAAGAGGCAATTGCCACTTCAGCCAACGCCTCTTGCTCAAGTTGCACCACCACCTGCCTTGCCCGCACCACAGCAGCCTTATCAACCTCAGCAGCCATATCAGCCAAGGAGGAATAACTTTCAGCCTTACAACAATTACAAGCCACGAGGGCCACCTCCACCAAGGCAAGCGGCCGACAATACACAAAATGCTGTGTTTTGCTCTTTTCATGATTCCACTGAACATGCCGGCGCATCTTGCCCTGAAAATGTCAGAATGAACGAGATAATGGGATATGCCGAAGCTGCACCTGCACCAAGTTTCGTTCCAACTCCAAGTTCGAATGTTGTCTTACCTCAATCGGACAACTTCGATGGCGACTCCGCAACGGGCTACTTTGAAAGTGAACCCGTTTTTGAAGAACAAGAAGAAGATATTTGTCAGTACTCTCTTGCAGTTAATCCTGAGAATCATATGACTCCTGTGTTCACCAGAGCTCAACATCTGAGAGCACACAAGGAAGAAGAAGAAGAGAGGTTGAAGATATAAAAAGAAAAAGAAAGAGAAGTAGCTTCTACTTCAAATATTAAGTCTTCTCAAGAGAACATGAAAGCAGTTGCTGAAGGTTCGTCCTCAGCAAATTTTGACATTGTAGATTCATTGATGAAGAACAAAGTGTAGATTTCTCAGTTAGAGTATCTCCAAGATCATCCAGAGCAAGTGGACCGACTTCTCAAGTTTGTGAAGAAAGGACCTACCAAGCAGCCCACATTGCTCGAATCATCCGTTCCGGCGGAAGACAAGCCTAAGCCCTTCTATATTTCTCTATATATAGGAGGTTACAAATTGAGCAATTGTATCATCGATTCCGGAGCTAGCGACAACGTCATGCCTCTACAAGTGATGAATGCTCTAGGACTTTCGTGTACCAAGACAAAGGACAAATGCTATTCACTGGAGTCCAAGTCGGTGCCGTTGGTCGGTCAATTAAAAGATGCTCAAGTGAGGTTGGCGGCTTGTCCTGAAAAGAAAATCATGATGACCATCCTAGTAGCTGACATTCCAGCAAGCTATGGGATGCTATTAAGCAGAAGCTTTTGCAAGGACCTCGGTGGAGAGATTCAGATGGATTGGTCTTCTGCAAATATTCCGTTAAAGAAGGGAACTTTCAAGCTGGAACCAGAATCTAAATCTCGATTTGCGGTCGTGAAGTCTCAAGATCCTCAAGCTCAAGTTCTATATCAAGAAACGGGTCTTGGTACTTACGCCATGCTGTCGGAGGTTCCTGAAGAAAGTCAAGAGGTCGCATGCATCGTAGAGAAATCAGCAGATGATCCTAAGTTGTGGACTTTGCAGTTCGATGGGAGTTGTTCCACTGCTGGTTCAGGAGCGGGAGTTGTGATAATTTCTCCCGAAGGACAATTGTATCCTTTTGCATACCGCTTGCAATTTGAATGTACAAATAATACGGCGGAATATGAGGCGCTTTTACTAGGTCTCAGGAATGCAAAAGATATGGGTATCAAATACCTTAAGGTCGAAGGTGATGCGGAGCTTGTTGTAAAGCAAGTAAGAGACCAATTCAGAGTGAAAGCAGATCGTCTTCGACATTATAGAAATAGGGTGTGGAATGCAATAGATTGGTTCGAAGCATTTGATATCAAGTATATTCCACGTCTAGAAAACAGCAAAGCAGATGCCCTCGCGGTATCAGCTTCACTTTTCATGCCACATTCTGACTTTCGTCAGAATGCGTTTGCCATTGAATTAATATACAGGCCAGCTGTACCTGACAACTGTGACAATTGGCAAGTCTTTAATGATGATGAACACATTAAGGAGTTTCTTGTTATGGGAGATAATTTCAAGGAATTGTTCTTTGAAGGCAGTTCATCTACTCACAGAGAAGCAATAACAGAAGTTTCTGATACGCCAAAGATTGCTGAAGATAAAGAAGTTCCAGAAGAACCAGAATCCAGCATAATCCAGTTGAAAGGAAATAAAATTCCCAAGGGTTTAGTTTCCTTGGAGAATATTTTTGACAGGCATGATAGATACATTCAAGAGCAGAGAAATTCAAGTGACAGAACTTCTGCCGAATATCAACAAGTCAATATTGGTACAATTGACAAGCCCAAGCTTGTTAATTTAGGTACATGCTGCACGGCAGAGGAGAGCGAGAAGTTCATTTCTTTGTTCCAGCAATACCGAGATGTCTTCGCCTGGTCATATGAAGATTTAAAAGTTTTTACACCAAGAGAATTGTCTCACACAATTCCTCTTCGACCTGAAGCAAAGCCCTTCAGGCAAAAGCAAAGACACTACAATCCGCGGATTCAAGACACCATCTACGCGGAGATCCAGAAGATGGTGAATGCAAAGATCATCTTTCCGATCCATCATTCCACTTGGGTGTCGAATATAGTTCCTGTGCGCAAGAACGGAGAAATCAGAATTTGCGTCGATTTCAGGAACCTGAATCAATCATCGCTCAAGGATAATTATCCTTTGCCGATCATGGAGCACACTTTACAGACGGTTACCGGTTCAGAGATGCTGTCTTTATTGGACGGTTTTTCTGGTTATAATCAAATAGCGGTGGCTGAGGAAGATCAATTCAAGACGGCATTCACAACCCCGTGGGGTACATTTGCCTATGAAAGAATGCCCTTCGGCCTCATCAACGCCGGTGCTGCATTTCAAAGAGCCATGGATTTAGCGTTTGGTGATTTGAAGAATAAAGTAATAGTTGTCTATCTTGACGACCTCACTGTTTTCTCAAAGACACGACAAGATCACTTTCAACATCTGGGGAAGGTTTTTGAGAGATGCAGATATCATAAAATATCATTGAATCCTAAGAAGTCTATCTTCGCGGTGACGGAAGGCAAGTTGCTTGGCCACATCGTCTCCAAGGAAGGAACTCGAATTGACCCAAGTCGGGTTGAAGCTATTCGAAGTTTGTCTCTTCCAACAAGTAGAACAGGGGTACACTCTTTCTTTGGTAAGGTAAATTTCATACGAAGATTTGTACCAGATTTTTCTGAGTTGACTAAAGATATATCTGCTATGATGAAGAAGAAGACAGTTTTCAAGTGGACGGAAGAAGGAAAGAAGGCGTTCGCAGCGATAAAAGAAGCCATCAGTCGAGCTCCAGTGCTAGTCCGTCCTGATTTTGAAAAGGAATTTATCCTTTATTGTTATGCATCAGAGTATACTCTGTCTGCCATTCTGACACAAAAGTTAAATGAAGAAACTGAATCTCCAATAGCTTTCATGAGCTGCAGTTTCAAAGACAGCGAATCAAGATACTCTCAGATTGAAAAGAATGCCTATGCGGTGGTTCGAGCTGTAAAGAATTTCAGATTCTATATCCTAAATTCTCACACCGTTGTGTATGTCACAGATCCAGCAGTAAAGAGCGTGTTAACTCAACAGGAGATGGGCTCCAAAAGAGGAAACTGGATCGCAAAGGTTCAAGAGTATGACTTGGAGATCAAGCCAACCAAACTCGTTCGCGGGAGAGGTCTTTGTCAGTTGATGGCGGAAGATGATGGTGATAAGAAACTTCAAGCTAAAGGTATACCCGAGATTGAACCTGAAGATAAAGAAGATCTTCCAATGGTCTTGCTGATCGAGTCTTCAGGAGAATGGTTTACTGAGATATGGTATTACCTAACATACGGTGATTGTCCAAATCACCTGAACAAGCAACAAAGGAGAACGCTTAAGCTGAAAGCGCAGAATTATATAATCATCAACAATGTTTTGTACAAGCGGGGCCTTGACGGAACATTCTTGTTGTGTGTTACCAAAGATCAACAACGGCGCTTGCTGGAAGCTTTCCATAATCAAGCATGCGGTGGTCACTTTTCATCGAAGGTGACAGCTTTTAAAATCTTGCGGGCTCAGTTCTTTTGGCCGACTATGTTCCGCGATGCATACGAGTGGGTACATAAATGTCAGTTGTGTCAGCAGTTTGTTGGCAAAGCGAAGTTAGCAGCCGCTCCTCTCAGGCCAGTTGTTATAGGTGCTCCATTTCAGCAATGGGGTCTAGATTTTATTGGTCCTATCAACCCACGTTCCAGCAAGGGGCATATTTATGTCCTTACAGCCACTGATTACTTCACTAAATGGGTTGAAGCCATTCCTACCAAGCGAGCTACGTCCGAGGTCGTGTGTGAATTCTTAAAGGAAAACATTGTCACACGCTTTGGAGTGCCTCACAAAATTGTGACAGATAATGCAACATGTTTCTCGTCAGAGGAGCTAATGGAGTTCTGTTTTGATCACAGCATTACACTATCTCATTCATCAGATTATTACCCCCAGGGTAATGGACAAGCTGAATCATCAAACAAGAACATTGTCACAATCATTCGCAAGTTGGTTGATTCCAGTCAGCGAACTTGGCACAAGAAACTTTATGATGCTCTCTGGGCCGACAGAATTACTCCGAAGAGAGCCATTGGTACCTCACCCTTTATACTCCTGTATGGTACAGAAGCAATGATACCCATCACATTGGAGTTGTCCGCCTTGCAGCTGGCGACCTCAGTAGAAGATGGAGAATTCACAGATCCTATTCAGAAGCGTATCTTGTACCTGACCAAGCTTCAAGAAGAAAGGGAAGAGGTAGTAGATAGAATCACTCAACACCAAGAGCGGGTGAAGAAAATTTTTGACAAGAAAGCTCGCCATCGAGATTTCGAGGTTGGAGATCAAGTCCTCTTATGGGACAAGAGACATGAGCCCAAGGGAATGCATGGGAAATTTGATTCCTTGTGGCTGGGACCTTTCACAATTCACGAGCTCGCCGGAGAGAACACCTATATTCTCTCGCGCTTGGATGGAAGTCTCCTCCCTCTACCACACAGCGGGCAGTATCTGAAGCACTTCGTCCCTCCGGGGGTGGAGTAAGTTCTCGAAATCAATCTTTGTACATATTTTCATTGCTTTTCGTGATGTGTTTCCCCTTTCCGTGATGTTTTCGTTATGTTGTTTTTCCCCTTTCCGTAACAGTCCTGTCGTGTTTTAGGTGATTAGGAGTCTTGTTTTAGGTGATTAATAGGGAAGTCCAACTATTAGGTGATTTTTAGGAAGTCCGGTTATAGGTGATTAAGGAATGTCCGGCAAATTAGCTGATTAGGAAATGATGCTGACTCCGATACCCAATGGACAAGGCACTGGTCTAAGCTTAAAACTTCAGAGATTCTATGGTTCTCCTATGCCGAAAGTATCCGCCATGGTCCCCAAACAGAGCCAATGTTGTACCCCAAAATTAAAATTTTTGTTACACTTAGACATTTTGAAGAAATGAGTAATAGTCTTGTTAAATCAGTCAAAAAGGTCAAAATTTGGGTGTGCATGTCTTGCATGGAGGGTCAAAAACACAAAATTTCACTGACGATCCGGGTCTCGCTAAGAGCAGCCTTTTAACCTATAAAACCCGCATCTCGCCATCCCTAAATTTTAGAAAACTGCTATTTTAGAAATTTTCAAATAGTAAAGTTTTCTGGTTTTTCCGGGTTTCTTCAAACGATGGCAAAATTTTTCTAAAATAGAAAGTTGGTCCCACAGCATCCAAACTGATTTTGACTGGCCCTAAAATCCCACGCCGCGTTTTAATCTTAAAACAATCAGTTTTGCCCTACTAGGTCTATTCAGCTTTTTCAGAAGCGTATCTGGAGTTCCGAGATCATCAATGGAGGTCATCTGACTGCCAGGCGTTAATTTTAGCATTCAAAACTTCCAGCAGAAAGTGAAATGATGAACATGCACGAGGATCGAGGAAGAAAATTGAAAAGTCATGAAAATTTTCTAAGTCTGCTAGGTTTGGGCGCCCCAGTTGAAGAAAGGCGCCCACCTTTTCAGGGTGCCAAATGAAGGAATTAGGGTTACGGTCTTCAATGAAAGTTGTTCAGTGTTCAGTCAGCTTCGCGATGAATATCCCCGTCAGAGCATCTGATGATCCAGTCTCCGGCAAATTCAAGTCAAAGTAGAAGGTATGAAGTGAAAATCTGAAACTTGAAGTTGAATAAATTATGAATTTTTCTAAGTCTGGAGAAACTGGGCGCCCTAAGAAGAGAAAGGCGCCCAACTTTTCAAGGATGCAGACAGAGAAATTTGCAGTCGAAGTCACAACGGGATGTCTTCAGAATTCAACTGGCTTTGCAGTGAGCTATTCAGCACGACAAACGGAGCTCGCAGTCATCAGATTCAAAAGGCTGAACAGAAGGTCCGACGAGGGGTAAAAAGAGAAATTCAAAGCAAAAGTGAAAAAGGTGAAAAATAAACTAAGTGTTGGTAAACTGGGCGCCCCCAGTCAAGATAGGCGCCCAACCTTTTGAAGGGTAAAAAATCCATTTTTGACAAACGTGCCTCCAGAGCACCCCCCTTCATTCTTCGTCAGCCTCGCGATGAGCACAGCCATTCAGCAATCCGACGCCCGGAGCTCAAGATTTAACGAGGTCATCCTCGAAGAAGTGAGAGACCCCGACAAATTGGAAAATTTTCTAAGTCCGATGGAAGTGGGCGCCCCCCTTGAAGAAAGGCGCCCAAGCTTTAAAGCCTTCAGATGATGGAATTTGCAGAAGTAACGTCCAAGAAGGCCTCGCCAAAATCAGTCTGGCTATCCAACGAAACACCCAGGCAGTCAGTCCGATCAACGTAGCTCCTAACTGGGCACATTCACCGTGCGCGAGCAGCGAAGAACTTGGAAAATGTGAAAATGGCCAACACCGGAAGAAACCCCTATAGAAAGGAAAAAAAAAGCTCCCCGCGGAATCGAGGTCTAAACTGCTTTTTAGCGTGAGGTGCCTCCAACATCTTCTTCGAATCATCCGCCCTCCAGTTGAACCACTCACCGTCAGTTTGCACGCTTCAATCAACGGTGAAATTGCATGTATGGTATTGTTAAAATTGAGAAAAAGTTGAAATTTTGACTAACACTGGTGAAGTTGAGCGCCCCTCTTGGAGAAAGGCGCCCAAATTTCCATGCCTTAGAAGATTTTTGAGATTTTCAAAATTTCAAAATTTGAAAAGGAAGAAGATGGCGTCCAAACTTGAGGAGATGAGATTTAGGGTTTTGAAATAAAAGCAAAAAAAAAAAAGCAAAACCTAAAATCAAAACCTAAGTCTATTTAACACTTCTTTTCAATGTATTTTTCATTATTTTTGCAGGTAGCATCCAGAGGAGAAAGTTGGAGCAGCAAGTTTGAGAAATTTTTGTGATTCAAGAATCCATAGTTGTTGGTTTTACATCAGATTTTTCAGACCAGCAAGCATAAACCCTTGTTCTTTCAAGCTTTTTGTTCCAGAAGATCAAATTTTTCAAGCAGAAGGCTAAGGCTTTCAATTTTTCAGTCATCCGGGTCTTTTTGCCTCCACCTTCTGAAGAATTTTTCAAGAACTTCATCAAGTTGCAGCAAGTGCTTTTATCTTGCATACCTGAAAACCTCAAGCAGCATTCAAAATTCAACCATCTCAAGTCCTTTCCAATCGGCTCAAGAAAACCCATATCGCAGCCTTTTTTCCAAAACCTTAGGGTTGGCCGCTTTTTCAATCAAACGCCGAAGTTTTGCAGAAATCCAATCAACTGGTCCATTTCTAACGATATATATTCAACAAAACCTGTGTGCCTTTTTCTGAAAATTGAAGAAATTAGGGTTTGCTGCTTTTCAGTCAAAATTTAAGATTTTCGAAAACGGACGATCTGGGTTATCTTGCATTGATATTCTGAACAAAACCCATATCTCAGAAAAATTCTCAAAAAATTCGTCCGTTGAAGCATAAAAATCAGCATTCTAAAAATAGAAATTGCACAAGACTTGTCTAGACCAAGGCGAGTTTACAGTTGTTCTTCAAGTTTTCTAAAATGGAGTACACTCCTAATGTTTTCAAGTCCTAATCAGCACTTTTTCACGACATCAAAACAAATTTTGACGATTTCATCATGTCAAGCCTGTTCGACCTACGCTTTGAGAGAGCAGTAACGTCAATCGAACCCGGTCATTCCGACTTCGCAGCAAAGATCTATTCCTATATCAGCTCAGAGCCTTGAGTTCGTAATCGCTTGCATTAAGCATTACAACCCTGCTACTAGGGAGATCCAGTCAGCAGATGGCAGGTTGATTTGCAGTTTAAAGCCTGACATGGTTGAAAAGTGTTTTCCATTCCCCCATGGCCTGAAAGTGTAACTCTTTCGAGGGATGAGTGTGAAAAGATGTGGAATATGCATAAGGACAAATACAGCAAGAAGATTGCCCAGAGATGGATGAAAGAAAAACATAAGACATTGCCCAAGAATGTCGGGCGAGGGGAGTTCAAGGACGAGGTTGCTATCATCATCACTTTGCTCAACAGGGTCACTGGTTCCGAGGATGCCACCAAGTTCCAACCTTGGATGTTTTATGCCATACCTCACATTATGAAGAAAACCGAGTTTTATGACTGGCCTACTTTGATTAGTGACTGCCTACATCAACAAATAACAGAATATTTCCAGTTTCATGTATTTCACATGGTGTCATATCTAGTCTACCTGGTGGCCTATCAAGGTCAATTCAGAGGATTGAACACCGAGGGGTCATTGAGCGTTCAACACATATATAATTATTATCCTCAGCTGGAGTTCACAAAGTCGTTGCACCACTACAAAAGGGTGAACGAGGCATTCTTGATGTACACGGTGCGTGACTTAGACAATGAATTGCACGTCCGCATATCTTCAGTTGCTAGGGCAGCAATGGCGGAATGGGCAGATTGGTTTATACAGTTTCCTACCTTTACCTATCTCAGGGTTTATGGTTATTCAGGTGCCCCGCTAATGTTGCCAAGGTATCCGTCAGACGAGGTCATCTTCATGGAATTCTTGAGGCAAGCTCACGGTGTCCACACAGTCTTGAGAAATAGAAAGAAACCCTCTCTTCACTTTCCATTAGGGTTGGGTATTTATACATGCAGGATTGCTGCAGATGCCAGGACAATTGGAGAAGAATTAGATAAATTCGGTCTCAAACCCTACAGTGAGAGGCGGTCATTTGATCCTCATGGTGTCTACGCTGGCCGGTTGGAGAAGAACTACAATCACATACCCGCACTTGAAGATTTTTGGGCTAACTGTGCAGATGAGTTTGAAGTGCGAAGGCGTAGTTACAGCAGGTTGACTCTCCAACAGATGAAAGATTGTTTGAATGAAGACATTGAAGGACTCTCCGATGATGATGAAGATGTGCTTCTACCAATGTACACTCAGAAAAGAATCGAGGATCAGCCTCTTCCACAAGTTAATTGGGCAAACAAGGAATCTCTTTCAGTTGAAGACAGAACAAGACAAGTCGTGGAGTATAGTAAGGTTTTCTTAGTGCTTAAAAGGAAGAACTCTATTCCAGTAGCAGAGCCGCCAAGGATAATTCCCTCTTCTTCCACAGCACAGTCAAAAGGAAAGGGTAAAAGTCAGTCTCAAGATGGCGTCAAAGGATGTAGATCAAATAAAAATGTAAAGAGAAGGTTGGATTTCTCAGGCATAGTCATACAGGAACAGCCTACAGTTGATTCAGAAGTTCCTCTTGACGAGCCCATACCTCAGAATGAAGCAGAGGAGCCACCTTCAACACATGTTCCTGTACCTTTGACGGGTTCGTCACCAATTCATATTGATCTTGATATCGAAGATGATGAAGAGATCGCAGCAGTACCTCCTGAGGAAGTTAGTAGAGATACTACGGTGTCTTGGCTTGAGAACTCCTTAGGAAGGGTTAGGAGAAGGCCTTCATACCAAGTGAGTGTTGATGATCTCGATAATATCTATCAGGAACCTCCTAAGAAGAAGGCAAAGAAGCAAGTTCATTTTGATAGGAATCCTGATAACGAGATTGTTGTAGAGACTGCTGTGCCTCCAGAAGATAAGAATAGAGATGAGGTGAACATGGATGATTTTGTAATGGTCAAGGCTAATCTTGGTAGAAATACCAGACATGCAGATTTGAGTCTCTTCAAAGTTGTATCCTAAAACCTACATGAAAGAGTGCTTAAAGATGGAGAAGACAAGGCAGCCCTCAAGGCTGAAAATCAGCAGCTTAGGCTTTTCATCTCTAACCTTGTTCGTGGTTCTTCACAAGCAACCCAGTTGCTGCCCCAGGTCTTAGAGACACCAGCTGATCACCATCAGTTAAGACAGCTGGTCATATGTGGGAAAGAGACTCAGGAATGGATTGAGAGCTTCATTGTCAGAGGAAAGGAGATCTTGGCTCGGATGTTCCAGTTGAGAGAGAATGCTCATAAACTTCGTCAAAGCATCCAAGGATTTGAACAAACATGGGCTGAAGTAAAACCTAGGCATGAGATTATCATTGCTGATTTAGACACAGCCTACGGTTCAGCAGTTTCAAAGGAGCACAAAAGACAGATCCTTGCATGGAGAGAACGCCATGTTTTCAAAGTTAAAACCTATGAGAGGATATCTGAAGAATTCATCACCTACAGGCAAAGGTTGGTTGAAGCTCTCCTTTTCATCAGTGAATTTGTCATAGAGATCCCCTCTCAGTACAGTCTTGAAGATGGTTCTTACGTCAGGCTTGAGGAGGTGCAAAATCAGTTCCAGAATGTTGTTCATAGTTGCAGCCCAGTTGGCGGAAGGATAGGTCATGTTTCAATGATGTCAGCAAAGTTCAATAAAGCGGCCAATGAGATTGAAGATTTCCAGAGATCTATTGCAGATGTCGAAGATATTCTTGAAAAGCGGTGTTTTGCTGTTGATGGCATAGATGCACCGAATCGGGACACAATCTCAGACTTCCTAGCGGATGTGATCGAGCTTTAAAGCAGCTTTCTTCTAGAAGCTTTCTTTCCCGCTTTCTTTCTATTCTTGGAATCATCCTTATCCATTCTTTGAGGATAGAAAGAAGATAAGATGTAATAGTTGGCGTTTCCCGCTTTTTCTGCTTTTTAGGGTTTTAGTTGTTATCTTGTTTCTAGATTTAGTAATAAAGCTTGCTTGCTGAGCAAGCCCTAGATTGTGAAAGCAAGGAGATTTTAGGGTTCCCTACTCCTCTGCTTCTCTATAAATAAGAGCCTTTGCTCATTTATTTTCTTTAACCGTGCTTATGAGAACAAAACGCTGAGCCTATTGTGCCTTCTATTTGTTGCTCAAGTATTGTTCATTTGTATTGTGATAAGCAAATTGTTGAGCCCTCTTTAGCCAACAAGGAGTTAGTGAGATTGCTGTTTTCTATTGTGTTAAGAATAAGTTTGCAAGCCTCCTTAGCTGCAATTTCTTATTCAAGGCATGTTAGAAGGGAGTTTTGTTTTAGAGATTTGAGTAATAAAATCATGAGCCTCTTTTGCCTTGGTCTAAAATCTCAGATTTCCGTTATCTATGTTATGCTTTCATGATCTTTATTTCAGCTTACAGTGAAGTGTGTAGGTGTTTGTTGAGAGAGAGATTGTTAAAGTATTTTTGTCAGAGAATCTACCTTGTTGATTTCTAACTTCTCTTGCTCTGCTATTACTTGAGAGGTTAGGAACGTCTTTAGTCTAAGTTAGTCGTAGTTGAACTTCTTATCAGAAAATCTCAGCTGCGGCGTTTGTGTTTAAAAAACCTTGTGCTCTAAGCTGATCCAAAAAGATAGGCAACTTAGTTTTAGTTTACTTTCTTTCAAACACCATCAGCAAGAGGGAGCTTCCCCTCCTAATTTGAAGAGCAGTTTATCTGTGCATAGCTGTCCGTTTTCAAATCCGCATTCCAGAGGTGCGAATTTAAACGCCAACAATCAGGTTAAAATCGTGTTAAAATCGGTGTAAAAAATGCATTCAATGATTTATTTAAAAATCACGATTTTAATAGGGGAAAAATCGGCAAACATGCCGTTCTGTGATCGCATATAATCGCAATTTTTTTCGTGATTTTTGCTTCTATGGGCCCACATATATTATAATTGCTAAGTTGCCGAATCGGGTACGGGTACGTGGGTACGGCAAAAAAATTTGGGGGCTTGGGTACAAAATCGGGTACGTCCGTACAAAAATATAATAAAATATTTAAATATATATATATATATATATGCAACATAGAAACAAAATAAGTTTAGAATGTCATATAAATTATAAGGCTAAGCAATAAATTATAAATTTTTTAGATTTAAATTGTATAAATTATAATTTTTTTAAATCTTAAATTATATAAATTATAAATGTTTTAAAATTTAAATCTAAATTTCATAAATCTAAGATTATAATTTCTAATTTTATAAAATAATTATAAATTTTTTAAATCGTATAATTATAATTTATGATTTATGAATATTATATTTTTAAAATTATATATGAATAATAGATTTTAAAAATAATATATGAAATTATGAATATTATATTTTAAAAATTATATATATTAGTATAATAAATTTATATTTTAAAAATTATACTATAACTATATTTATTTTAATTTTTAAAAGGTTTTGAATTTTTTGTTTTTTAAAACAATCCAGAAAAATAAATAAATAAATAAATGTTAAAAATCTAAGCCCTACCTGGTCGCACGCTTCTCTGGTCGTGTTTTCTGGTTCTGTTGTATCCGCGCCGCGCCTGTCTTTCTCTATGCCCGTGTTTTCTGGTTCTCCTGTATCCGTGCCGTACCTGGTTTCTCTATGCCCGTGCCTGCGTGGTTTCTCTATGCCCGTGCCTCCGTGGTTTCTCTGTGAGTTTTCGTATGCCTCAAACCGTATGCCGTCAAACCTCTTTCGCGTTTCTGGTAGTCACGAAAAATATCCAACGAAAATTTGTGTTTCGAGTCACCACGTCATCTGAAAAACGTCGGGAATCATTTTTCAAATTTTGGAATCGAACCCACAGAGTGAAAATCGATACCTGTGCGATTCTACAGCGATTCGATTCCGAATCCGTACCCGAAACGATTCCAAACGGGAATCGCTCGGCAAACCTAGGCGATTCGGTAACCTAGTATAATTGTTGTTTACAATAGAAATTATGTTCAAACACAAACATATCTATAATAAACTAAATCAAATCACACAAAAGTAACTAAACATACAATGACCATTAACAAATGCAGTCTCACAAGTAAACCCTTATGTTCTCGCACTAAAAACGGTTCTCTACTACCTTAAGTTAATATATTTCATCAGCAAAACAACAAATTATATTTTTGATGGCAAAATATTATTTTTTCAACATATACACTTCTCTTTCACTATTACCTAAAGCATTTATATGGTCATTGCATGCAATGATTTATTTAATATATGTTTGGGTTTCTTAAGCCAACAGCCTTAACATACAAACAAACTATAAACAATAAAGGCTTCAAATAAATGTTCAGAAAAAAAATGTAAAATAAATAAATAAATGTTCAGTATAACAAAATTTCCCTGATCAATAAACTTCTCCATGATTTAAGCCTATCTTCTAACCAGCAAAATATTAGTAATGAGCACAGCAGCCATGTCTTCATAACAGCAACTTGTGTTTATCATTAATATACTGCTACAAAAGTTGTTTAACAAACTGAAATGAACACCTTTTCTTAGGGGTAGAAAAGAATAGAATAGAATATTTTTTTCACAAGGCCAAAGTAGCCTATGAGACACCAGACCCTG
Organism: Sequoia sempervirens; assembly: GCA_007258455.2. NCBI lineage: Eukaryota > Viridiplantae > Streptophyta > Pinopsida > Cupressales > Cupressaceae > Sequoia > Sequoia sempervirens. The sequence goes on along the minus strand of VDFB02264763.1, from coordinate 2,291 downwards.
CCATTTTCGCTTTTTGAAGTGCTGATCTTCTGCTATTCAATTTGATAATGAGCTCCCTCGTTCTCTCAACCATCTTCACATTGAATAAATCTTGAAATGAAGTTGCTGCTAAATTACTCTAGTACTTGACCTAGATGTAATTGTAAGCTTTACATTCCAAAATAAAGTGTTTTTATGTTTCCACAATCCCAACAATGCAAAAGACACAAACTCTCTATTCCCATACCTCTTTTGGCCTTTTCCATCTACCTGTTTCACACCAAAGACAATGTGAGTTAGTCCTCAATTGGGCTATGAGAATCTTTGCTTTCTATAGGATATTTGCCTTTAAATAGGCCTTTTATTGATGGTCAGAAGTAGGGTTGAATTCCTCAAGGTAATATTTCTTCTTTATCCCTAATGCCTTTTCCCATAGACTTGTGAAATTTATCTATAAGAAATGTCTAAATTTCTTTGCCATTATTAGGGTAAGCATTCAAGTGAATGTGCCATTTGTTCATCAACCTATACATTTGCTTCATCCATGACTTCTTTCTTTTTCTCTAGACATCTTTAAAGACAACATTGGGCCAGCGACTTGCCTATATCTACTTGATTTTTTTAAAATATCTTACAAGATGCACCATAGCAATGGCTTCAATAGGAATTGTACCCATTTCAACTAAAAGAATCTAATAGGGTACTGAAGTTTTTAACTTGAATCTGCTTGTGATCATGCATTGGGATTCTCTCTATCTGCATTCATTTCATGTCTTAAGTGCTACTAGCCCATATTTCACACCCATAAGATACCACCAAAATCACTAATAGCCCAAATAGAATCTAAATAGTTTTCCAATCCCATAATTTTTCCTCTCTACACCTATTTTTGAAGGCCAAAAAATGCTTTCCACCCTCCGAAAGTTCTCTTCCATCTGCAAGCTTCCCAACTAAACTTCTTGTTGAAGTTGATCTCAAGATATTTATAGTCTATTACTTTCTCTAGAATCCCTCCTTCAAAATGAAAGTTGAACTGATTCTTTTTCTTTCTATTGGAGAGGATCATGATCTTGGTCTTGCTAATATTAACTTGCATACCCATATCTTTGTAAAAGTGCTTAAGGGCACACAAATACCCTTGTAACCCTTGAGCGGACATAGCAATCAAAATAGGATCATCGATGTACAAAAGAAACCTAACAACATATTCCCCCAAAAGAACACCATCCCCACTTTTCAAATTCAACCATTCTTCAAGTTTGTCAATATATAGGCCAAAACGTGTAGGAGTTAGCAAGCATCCTTGTTTAACTCCAATGTTGCTCCAAAAACTTTCTATAGAATTTGCTTGAGTTCTAATTTTTACCTGAATCTCTTCATAAAGTCTATGGACAACTGCTTTAATTTGCATTGTGATACCAAGATTCTTCATTCTACACCATAACTTATTCCTAAGAACCGTGTCGAAAGCCTCCTTTAAATCAACAAAACAGCAAAAAGCTTCCTCTTTCTCTTTCTATACTTTTTCAATGATATGTCTCAATGTGATTCTATGATCAATTGTTGAATGCTTTGGTCTGAAACTTTCTTGTCCTTTTGCTCTCTTTTCTTCTTTTTCTGCCCGCTTGTTAATTATGTGCTCTACCATGCTGCCAAACAACTTCATAAACAAAGGAATGATCATGATGGTGTGATAGTTGGAAGGATTGTTAACATCCCCATTCTTAAGAGGGGCATTGCTAAGCTAGTGAACCAATCTCTTGGAAACCCATATTGAATGATGTTGAATATTTTTACAATGTGAGGGCCGAGGATTTTCATCCCTCATTTAGGTATTCAATCTGAAGCTCAACCATGTCCCTAGCCTTTCCTACCTCCGGTTTATTAATACCTTCCTTAACCTCTTGTAAAGTGAATAATTTCATTGTCGTGTTGACCTTGGTTGGAGGGAGGGGCGTTGGAGGGGTGGCCCTCAACTCCTAACTCCTGCTCATACAAGTTTTTTGCATATTCAAACCATTAAGTGTCTGATATGTTATTCTATATGTGTTCTTTTCTTGGTTGATGTTCCCTCCAAAATAGTTTTGGGTTATTCTTCCCTAGATATATCAGCTCTTCTCTCCTTGTGTTCATGAAAACCCCTCAGGTATGTCCAACTTATCAAATCATATCAAAACATTCTACTTAACATTCTATGAATAGCCACAATCTAGATTTTTATTAAAATATCAAAAATCTCAGCATATCTCTCAACTAGTGAATCACCCTTACCTTCCGCTTGAAGTGCTTCGCAAAACTCAAAGAGCAAGCCC